>JAVYIG010017494.1:10000-25964 GCA_035222895.1 Strongylocentrotus droebachiensis | reverse complement strand
GTATTGTCCCATACTATGCATGCATATATAACAAGCGGTCTGACAAAATGCAAAACAATGTCTGGGCTTTTTAGTCAATGCACCTTTAGCGAGTTATAATTGGTTTGATGATGAGTAAATAATTAAATTCAATTTAATTCATTAAAAAAAGAAAATCATAAATACAAAATACATAAAAGACCAGGATCCTTTACGGGTAAAATGTGCTTGTAAATGGGGCATTTTACACACAGTATTTAATTGAGTCTTTAAACAATATATATTACTACGCCAACGACTACTAACTACAGCAGGTGTCAATCTCATATATGCACACACCCACAAACACACAACAACGATACAAAGGAAGGATGAGTTGAGACTGGAAAAGAGAAGAAACTGGGGAAGGGGTAAAAGAGAGAATGAGAGAGAGAAGAAATGGTCCATTTATTTATAATTGCAGACCAACTTCTAACCAGTGCAGCGGTGCACATAGTGATAGTCAATTTTTTTGCATTAACAAAGAAATAAAATTAATTCCTTGGTGCTGATATAAAAATTTAATTCCGAAACTTTCTAAAAGCTCTGCGGATTCAGTAATGATCGTGTAATGATGATACAAATATTATTATTTGGCATGACTCATTTTTTATTTTCAACACTCTTCTCAAATTCTATAGCTATATCATCTTTGTCATTAGACGAACTTAAGAATGCCTCTAAATTTTGATTCGATGTTCGTACATTTCCAGGTACCACGCCATCGTCATATCGATTCCTTTGATGACGTCAGGGGTCATTTTATCACGTGACACAGGCGTGCTCGGTGGCATGAAACACGAGCTGTGCATCGCCCTGCCGTAGAAATCCACCATCTGCATCAGCTGGTCGTCCCCGCATTGCTTCCACGTCTTGAAGGTGTCCAAGGACGAGTCCCACTGGAGAAGCGACTCGCTGAAAGGCAGGCCCACCAGCTCGCAGTACTTCGCCATGACCTCCTTGGGGTGCGTCAAGAGGTCGTCCGCGTCAATGACGATCGGGTCCGCTTCGAGCTCCGCGCGTACGTACTTCCAGAAGTCGTAGACGGCCCTGATGTAGTAGCCATCGTCCCCGTGTTTGTCATCACGCTTGAGGTCAAAGGTCGCGGCCTCGACTGCCTCACCTTCAAGGAGGCCTTTGGATTTCATGTGCTTGAAGTAGGAGTTGCGGAAGGAATATATGGCCCTCTCCGGCGTGCGAATGAGGAAGGTATGCCTGAAGCCCCTGGGAAGGTATTGGTATGTTTTCTCGCCGATGCCGAGGCACATGTCTTTGACGAAAACATGGCGCCCTCTTGCGCCCTCTAGTCTGGGTTTGACGTTAGCGTACCTGTTTAAGTTAAAGATATCATACAAATTATGCTTTATACTATGTCCCTTTTGCGGCCAGCATCAAATTCTGTAGAAATTGAATCTTTGTGCAGCACAAAACGTACACCATTCTATACAAGGGTCTGAAAACCAGACTATTTACTTAGGTGATTGCAATCACTTAAGCCGATTCGACAACTAATGGTCGTTATTTCCCACAAAAAGCCATTTTCAAGCCCTTTCGTTTTGAGGGAAGTTCTAAATTAGTATTGTCTTTTAAATGCCTTTGAAATTTAAACTTTTCATTTGTTGGCCTGCAAATGGGACATAGTAACTTTATGATGTATTTGAAAGTTTTTTTCGACTGTATATGGCAAAAAATTGTCCAATTTACCCAACATGAGGGCGATTATGTGTCCAACCAACTGTTGGGTCAATTAAAGATTTTGCATGATTTACCCAGTGTTGGATAAAAAGAAAATACCCACATTTTAACCAACCAAATTTACCCAATCAGAAATTCACCCAATTCTCACCATAATGTGTAGCGTATTAGACACTAGTTGGATAAAGTATTGAATATATCATATCATCATCATCATATAGCATATATAAAAGGACATTATTGCCACGGCGGGACTCGAACCGCGGACCTTGTTGTGATCCACAGTCCTGTGACATATTCACTCGACCAGGGCACCTCCAATATAAGAACAGAACCGTATTGTTTCATAAGTTACGTTTGCCCAGTAACATCTGCCCAACTAATTTGAACATTTAATTGGGTAACTATACATGACTTGTAGTAAAATAGTTGGGAGAAAATAACCCAAATGTTGGACAAAAATGGCCCAACTTTAATTTGCCCAATAACATTACCCAATTATTTCATCGGTAGCTACATGGCTGGTAGAAAATAACCCAATTATTGGACAACATTTGTCCAACATCGATTTGCCAAGTAACACGTACCCAACCTTAGTTTTACCTTTCATGGGGTAACTTTAGATAGTAACTGGTTGGGAGAAAATAACCCAATTATCGGACAAAATTTGCCCAAACTCGATTCACCCAGTAACATCTGCCTTAGTACTGCAGTGGGGCTTTAAATATATATTTTGTGTAAATACTTTTGTTGTATTTATTTATTTTTTATTTTGTTAAAGCACATCAGGAGCTCTAGCATCGCAGTAGGTTGATGTAATATGTATTATAAATCATAAAGTACAGCAACTATGCAAATATTATTTGCATTGTTGCTGTGCTCTTTAAATTCATTATTAATATTATAGTACTACTGATAATAATGATAACCATTTTATCAAAAATCTATTTAATCTATTTTTGTAAGCAAACGGATGTCGAGAATCAGATTATCAATATTACTCTGATTCTCGACATCCCAGAAATAGAGTACCAGCTCGATGGCTTATTATAAGTGGAATATCTATTCTATATGACTGTTAAATAAACAAATGAATTCGTACACGATTCGTTCGGCGATGACGTTAGACCCTGTTAATTTATTCATCAGCTCCGTGGTCTTCGCGAAAACTTCTTCGTTTCCTTCGAGAGTGAGAGGGAGATCGACGTTGAGATGAGCCTTTGCTTCCTTGGTCGACAAGTAAGAATAAACAAATGGCTCCAACCAGACCTGAGTTAAAGATCGATATAATACTATTGATGTATATAGTAATGATAACAGTACTACTATTACTTCTACTACTACTACTACTACTACTACTACTACTGCTACTACTACTACTACTACTACTACTACTACTACTACTACCACCTACCACCGCTTCTTCTCCTTCTTCGTTTTCTACTACTACTTCTTCTACTACTCCTAACGTACTAATATTGCTTTTAATACTTCTACTTCTTCTACTTTTTCTTCTTTTTCTTCTGTTTCTACTACTACTACTACTACTACTACTACTACTACTACTATTACTACTACTACTACTACAACTACTAAGAGGACCTTTTTTTTTTTTTGGGGGGGGTCCCAAAATTTGAAAATTTGGTCGATCGATATTTCGTTTCGTTGGGGGGGGGGGGGGGTTAGGTCAGCTTTTTTGGGTCACCAATTACCACAATTTTCTTTTTTTTTAAATTAAGGGGGTGGGGTTTTCCTTCAAAACACACACAAAAAAGGTAAGGGGGGTTCAACCCCAACCCCCCCCCCCTCCTGCGTACGCGCCTGCGTGTTATCATGATATATATGACTTTTATCATTGCCAACGAGTGCAAATGTAAGTAACGTATTCTAATCAATTACATGACTCGATATTTTATAGCCAAGTCATCTCTTCATATCTGTACGCATGTGGTTGTAGTGATAATGATTTAGCAATTTGAGAGTGTTACAAACTTTAAATCCTGATCTCAGAGAATATGAACTGGGGGGTGTTTCACAAAGGCTAGGATCGACTTTAAGTTGGACTTAACTCTGACAGGCTATTCATGCCACTGGTCGCTCTCACCATTGGTCTCTCAATTATGATTTTTAGGTAAATTTTTTCCTTCAATAATCAACTATCAAAAAATGTAAATTCTGTAGATATGTGACCATGATTTGTACGTCCCTTGAGAGACCAATTCCAGTAAATGGTGAGAGAAAACAGTGGCATGAACGGCCGGCCATAGTTAAATCCAACTTAAAGTCAACCTTAGTCTTTGTGAAACACCCCCCAGAATAGCTTACACTAAAGTGTTTTGGGAATTAACATTGATAGATTCAAATACAGGTTATTACAGAATAACATTATGACGAAAATATGTCGCATCGCTCGTTCATGTAACCACCAAGGCCCCGTTACATAAAAACTTGTTATCAATATAAACGAATGCTAACTTTCTATGACAAATTTGGTCTCAGCCAATCAATTGCCATAAATAATTATTGTAAATTTTTAATGATAACAAGTTTTATGAGACGGCCCAGGTCATCACTTACAACTAGTTTCATACCCACCATTATCATTACCATCACTTCCACCCAACACCATCATTAGAACCATCACATCTTCATCATCATCATCACCATCATCATCATCACCACCATCATTAGAACCATCACATCATCAACATCATCATCATCATTTTCATCATCATCATCATTATCATCATCATCATCATCATCATCAAATCCATCATAACCATTACCGCCATTACCATCACCGTCATTACCACCATCATTAAAACCATCACATCATTATCATCATCATCATCAAATCCATAATGGGTAAATATTTCCGCATTCAAAAAATACATGTATTATGGTACCAGGTTTGTTACAGTAATAACAAAAATCGTTTTCTTTGATTTTCCATTTGAATAAATTAACAGGTGTTGTTAAAATATTATACATACATTTAAAGTTGAATTGTTTCGAGTAATTATCACGAACATACTTCAATTTAAATAACCACAGAGAATCCCACTTAATAGAAAGAATTTGTCTTTATTGAAATATTATTATGTAACTCCTTCTGTCGAAATTTTAAATTCTCACCCATTTGTGTTGTATATGGTTTTCATATCGCAAAGGAAAATGTCACATATATGGATTTACTACTTCATTATGCTTTATTGGCAATCTATAAAGCCAGTGTTGTAAATTAATTTAATAAAAATGTAGTAATGAAAATAATAAGCAAATATGTTTTGTTTATGTTGAAAAACATACTAGAAGTAGAGGAAAATAAAACTAAGAGAACAGATGTGAATATTACTAAGTGGAAGAAGATAATTACTGATTTACAGGAATATAATTTGATTTGATCTCATTTAAACATGTGAATACGTGCTTGTTATGAATATTTATGTATGATGTTATCCGTGATTTTATCTGAATAAAGATTTATTTCAAAAAGATCCAAACAAAATCATCATATCCGTCAATATCATCACCATTATGACCACCATCACCACCACCACCACCATCATCATCACCATCACCGCACCACATCTGTAACACCAACCACCATCACCATCAACATGAACACAACTGTAGCCACCACCAGTTTCGCAAACACAAACCAGTAACGATCAACATGGTTTAATAACGCCATCATCATTGACATCGAAAATAAGTCTTGTGACGTCACGATGCATACCTCCATTCCCTCGATGAAACTCATGCATTTCGTGAACGCTGTCGACACTGTGCGAGGGCTACACCAGAGAAAGACCTTGACCCGCTTCTCCTCATCATCCACCGAACCATCATCCTTTCTGACGTCATTGACATCGGCCATGATCTCTTCAACAATTCACGACCCGTTTGGTCTTCAAAACTGTATTTCAAACCACCTTCTTCGGTCTTCAACTATGACTGTGTTAAGTACAATGCACGTTCAACGTGATCTGGTAGTTATCATGAAGATATTTCATCAAGATATTTCTACAAAAAGTAACTGCAAAGGGCGTCTGGCTAAAATGTAATAGAGTGGAAGGGGGCTGTCGAACCCTCCCTTTTGTCCTTTTTTAAAATAAAAATCTCTCTTTCCTTCTTCCTCCCATTCTCCATCTTTCGCTATCTCTCCTCCCCTTTCCTCATCCTCTATCTCTCAACCCCTCACTCCTTCTCTCTATATCCCTCTCTATCTCTCTTTCTCTCTCTCTCTCTCTCTTTCTCTCTCTCTCTACACACACACACACACACACACACACACATAAACACCACCCTTTCTATCCCACCGCTTTTCTTGCTAATGACGCCATTTGCGAAACGACTCAAATTTAACACTCATATTTGCATTCATGATAAGCTCACACAAAACAAACCCTTCAAACCGTCTCAGAGTCCACAGGCCATGATAGTATTTGTCTTAAATTGACTCGAAAAAATATTAACTCGAAAACGTTTAAAGAGGATGAGTCTGGTAAAGGCGAAAAACTCTTTTATGAAGTCCCTCCTTCGTTTTGGGAGTCTCATGGCTAAAAATGTCCCTGGGAAATGATGACATAAAAAGAAGTTTCGTTGGGTTGTAAGATACAACAACATACAAGATAACACTTGAAAACACTTTCACGTTTGCTTTTTTGTTTGGCTTATCTATTTTCGCTTTATCGTGTCATTAATTTTTTGAATGTTTTACTTACTGTTTAAGCTATAATCCTTACGATAACTATTAAACATCAGAATGGCAAACTCGATATCTTTAAGGACAAACAGGTACACGGTAGTGAAGGTAGTGTTATGTTAATTGACTCAATACCATTATGATCTATCACAAATCTTCTATATTCTATTTTATATTCTTCCCCTAACAGTCTAATGTACATAATTTTAACAATCGTGACAATTGCTTTGGAAAAATTCATTAGGAATAACATATAAAAGCACCAATATGTAAATGGGTACCTGGCAATTGCTGGGGTAATGATAATTCAAGGGTCTGGGGGAGAACAGTGCTGTTGAGGCCATGTGTAAACAATATTATTATTATCATTAAAGAAATTAAAATCCATTTGTCAATACACACCTCGACAAATGAAATGTTCACAGTGATACTATTGGAGCTAAGGCCATGTAATGTTAAGCTTCTGGTAATGGCGGATGATTCTCGTATAATGTTATGAAATACACACGTAACGATTAAAAGAACAAATAAATGATATTTAAAGGACTTTTTAGAAATCGTAAAATCAGAAATAGCAAACGAAAGATACCACGCATTGTCCCATATCGTGCATGCATAATAAGCGGTCTGAAAATGGAAAGCCATGTCTGGGCGAGGTATAGTTGGTTGGCAGCCGTGCTAAAGCCAGGGTAATAATCGGGAACACCAGGAGGGTCAAATCTCACTGACATGAGCGCTATACAAGAACCCTCTATTATTATTATTTTTATTATACAAAATACATAAAGGGCCTTTCGGGGTAACATATGCTTGCAAACAGGGCCTTTCTCACAAAATATTTAATTAAGTCTTTTAAAAATATATCTTACCACGCCAACGACTATTGGCTACAGCGGAAATCCACCTCATATATGCACACACCCACACACACACAACAGCAATACAAAGGGAGGGATAAGGCGAGACTGAAAAAGAGAAGAAACTGGGGAAGAGGTGAAAGAGAGAATGAGAATTGATTGATTGATTATTTTTTGATTGATTTTTATTCGACAAGCTTCCAACATACAACAATATACAATAATAACAGATCAGAAATAAGTCAGCTTGAACAGGATAACCCACGAAAGCTCGAGAGCTTATTTCCAGTGGGGTCCCTTACAGACATGTATACAATTAATAACTTAAAATAGTAATAATTATTTACAGACAGATAAGACAAATAAAAGAATTACTTATTAAAGATAATAATAATAACAACATTAAACTGATGATAGAAATGATAATAAGTATACAAGAAGAAAAGGAAGAAGGAGAAGAAGAAAAAGAGGCGGAGGAAGAAGAGGAAAATAATGATGAATTTGTAGAATTTCTATAACGTACGAAAACATAAGTATATACAAAATGAAAAAGTATGAACCGGCAGAAGAATACAAATTTCAATCATATAACATGTCATTTACTTCTCTTATCTGACTGTCAAGTATTAGGTATTCCTTTAATTTCCTCTTAAAATGAGCATAGTTTTCTATTTCCTTTACACCATTGGGAAGGGAATTCCAATGTTTTATGGCATTGTAATAAAACGAATTTCCAATACTACCTACTCTTTCTGGTAAGTTAAAGTTGAATCGGCTATTTCTTGTATTATAATCATGTAAGTCAGTAACAAGATCGAAGTTGGATCGAATATAATGATTCGACCTAGTATGATATATTTTATGCACGTGATGTAATACGAGTTGTTTTGATCTTTGGTCGACTTCAAGAAAAACAGCTTTAGAAAGTTCCCAAGGGCGCTTTGTTGGTATGGTGCTCCTTGATCTGCAAAAAGCTTTTGATACAGTTAATCATTGCGTCTTATTGAAGAAGTTACGACTAATGGGTTTTAATAAGGCAAGTTTAGATTGGTTCAGATCCTACTTATCTAATCGACACCAAGTAGTGGCCATTCATGATATTCGTTCCAAACTAATGCCTATAACATGCGGTGTTCCTCAGGGAAGCATTTTAGGCCCAATTCTATTTTCAAGTTATATAAATGATATGTGTATTTGTATAAAAGACTTTAAACTATTATTGTACGCAGATGACAGCGTACTACTCTATTCAAATCCTTATCCTAAATATATTGAGGAAAAGCTCAGTAAACAGCTGTCTACGTGTGTCGATTGGATGACTGATAATAAGCTTTCTTTACACTTGGGAAAAACAGAAAGCATTTTAATTTGTTCTAAAAGTAGTTCTAAAAAGTCATTTGAATTCAAAGTGACACACAATAATCAAGTGATCAAGAGAAAAGATTCTGTGAAGTATTTAGGCATTGAGTTGGCTAGCGCAATTTCATTTTTATCTTTAGTAGAATCAGTTGTAAAAAAAGCAAATTCTCGTCTGAAATTTTTGTACAGGTATCAAAGTTGTAAGGATTTAAAAGCAAGACGTACACTCTGTTTTGCTCTTATTCAATGTTTATTTGACTATGCTAACCCTGCATGATATAGTAACATAAACAAGTCAGATCAAAAGAAGTTGAAGATTATACAGAACAAAATGGTGAGATTTATCAACTGTTCTGGTCCAAGAACTCATGTTGGCGAAAGAGAAGAAAGAGAAGAAAGGGTCTATTTATTTATAATTGCAGATCAACTCCTACGTGATAACCAGTGCAGCAGTGCTAATAGTGATAGTAAGATCTTTTAAACCTTGCATTAAAAAAAAAACAGAATTTATACTTGGTGCTGATATAAAACAGTAAAACCTTTCTAAAAGCTCTTCGGAATCAGTATTGATCGCGTAATAATACAAATATTCTTTGGCATGACTATTTTTCATTTTTAAACACTTCTCAAATTATATAGCTATACATAATTTTTGTCATTAGACGAACTTAAGAATGCCTCTAAATTTTGATTCGATGTTCGTACATTTCCAGGTACCCCGCCATCGTCATCTCGATTCCTTTGATGACGTCGGGGGTCATTTTATCACGTGACACAGGCGTGCTCGGTGGCATGAAACACGAGCTGTGCATCGCCCTGCCGTAGAAATCAACCATCTGCATCAGCTGGTCGTCCCCGCATTGCTTCCACGTCTTGAAGGTGTCCAAGGACGAGTCCCACTGGAGAAGCGACTCGCTGAAGGGCAGGCCCACCAGCTCGCAGTACTTCGCCATGACCTCCTTCGGGTGCGTTAAGAGGTCGTCCGCGTCAATGACGATCGGTTCCTCTTCGAGCTCCGCGCGTACGTACTTCCAGAAGTCATAGACGGCCAGGATGTAGTAGCCACCGTCCCCGTGTTTGTCATCACGCCAGAGGTCAAAGGTCGCGGCTTCGGCTGCCTCACCTTCCAGGAGGCCTTGGGATTTCATGTGCTTGAAGTAGGAGTTGCGGAAGGAATATATCGCCCTCTCTGGCGTGCGAATGAGAAAGGTATGCCTGAAACCCCTGGGAAGGCAGTGGTACGTTTTCTCGCCGATGCCGAGACACATGTCTTTGACGAAAACATGGCGTCCTTTTGCGCCCTCTAGTCTAGATTTGATGTTAGCGTACCTGTTTATTAAAGTCAAAGATATCATACGAATACGCTTTACTTTACATGTATTTGGAAGTTTTGTAGTTTTGTGGTCAGAACTGTATAAGAATGATTTTTCGTCAAATATAATCTTTACCTTCTAAGCTATAATTTCCCCTTGAAAAGAAAAGGTTTTCTTAATGAATCAAAAAGTCTTTCCAACTAACGTCTGGTGCATGATACATGTACAAGTTCGCCTGGTACATGTACGTAACATTATCAAGAAAATGACTGCGCTCATTTCATGCTAAAAGGCATCACATCGTGCCAAGAAATCTACATTTATATATATTTTGTACACTTTCGTATGGAATATTGTACATCAAAAGGCAGGAATACATCTCATCTTCCAGCATAACTTACTTGCCCTACACTTATTCTTTGGGATGAGACTTTTTTAAATAAGTGTCCCTTTAAATAGAATGACTTTTTTTAAAGCACATCAGGAGCTCTAGCAACGCAGTAGGTAGATGTAGGCTGCTGTGCTATATAAATTCATTATTAATATTATACTTCTACTGATAATAATGATAACCATTTAAAAAAAAAATCGTTTACATTTTTTTTGGAAGCAATCTGATGTCGAGAATCATGATTAGCTTTATTACCTTGATTCTTTGACATCCGTTTGCTCCGAAAAATAGAGTACCAGCTCGATGGCGCATTATAAGTGGAATATCTGTTCTATATGACTGTTAAATAAACAAATGAATTCTTACACGATTCGTTCGGTGATGACGTTAGACCCTGTGAATTTATTCATCAGCTCCGTGGTCTTCGCGAAGACCTCTTCGTTGCCTTCGAGAGCGAGAGGGAGATCGACGTTGAGATGAGCCTTTGCTTCCTTGGTCGACAAGTAAGAGTAGACAAATGGCTCCGACCAGACCTGAATTAAAGATCGAAAAAATAATAATAGTACTATTGGTGTATATAGTAATGATAACAATACTACTATTACTTCTACTACTACTATTCCTACTACTACCACCTCTTCTTCTCCTTCTTCGTTTTCGACTACTACTTCTTCTACTACCCCTACCGTACTAATAATGCTTTTAATACTTCTACTAGTACTACAAGTTCTTCGTTTTCTTCTTCCTTTGCTACTACTACTGCTACTACTACTACTACTATTACTACTACTACTACTACTAATATACTATACAGTTATTAATGACACGAACAACTCCAACAATAACAACAACAATGACAATAAAAAGAATGATATTTAGATAGTAATTAGTCATTTTATAAAGGATTGCCACGCCTTCAAGCTTTAATGTGTCAATCATTCTTCATGATAATTTTATGTAAATGTTATTCTGTAAGTTTTTTGTTGATGATGTATCAATTATTATATTATTTATTTATTAACCTTAACAAAGTGCACTACATGTATCTCATCGACCTAGTTTTGAACCCGTGTCCTCCCAGTTACGAGACCACTTCTCTACCGCTGAGCCATCGCACCTCCTCGTAAAGTTTAAGGGTTCACTCATGATGCACGTGTTATCATAAGATATGTGACCTTTATCATTACCAATGAGTGCAAATGTAAGTCACGTAATCTAATATGATTCGATATTTTATAGCCAAGTCATCTCTTCAAACCATGTGACTTATAAAATCATATACCTGCACGCATGTGGTTGTAGTGATAATGATTTAGCAATTTGAGAGTGTCACAAACTCTAAATCCTGATCTTAGAGAATATGAACTGGGGGTCGTTCACGAAGACTAAGATCGACTTTAAGTTAGACTTAACTATGGCAGGCTATTCATGCCCCTGGTTGCTCTCACCATTAGTCTCTCAATTGTGATCTTTAGATAATATTTTTTCCTTCAATAATCAACTATCAAAAAATGTAAATTCTGTAGATATGTGATCATGATTTGAACGTCCCTTGAGAGACCAATGCCAGTAAATGGTGAGAGATTACAGTGGCACGAACGGCCGGCCGTAGTTAAGTCCAACTTAAAATCAATGTTAGTCTTTGTGAAACACCCCCAGAATACAGGTTATTACAGAATAATATTATGACGAAGATATGTCGCATCGCTCGTTTATGTAACCACCAGGGCCTCGTTACATAAGAATTTGTTATCAATAACGAATGCTAACTTTCTATGACAAATTTGCTCTCAGCCAATCAGATGCCATAAACAGTTATTGTAACTTGTTATTGTTAACAAGTTTTATGAAACACGGCCCAAGTCATCATTTCCACCATTAGCATTACCATCACTTCCACCCAACGCCATCATCAAAACCATCACATCTTTATCATCATCATCATCATCGTCAACATCATTCCCATCATCACCACCACCACCACCATCATTAGAACCATCACATTATCATCATCATCATCATCAACTCCATCATTACCACCATCACCATCACCACCACCATCATCACCACCATCACCGCACCACATCTTCAACACAAACCACCATCACCATCAACATGAACACAACTGTAGCCACCACCAGTTTCGCAAACACAAACCAATAACGATCAACATGGTTTAATAACGCCATCATCATTGACATCGAAAATGAGTCTAGTGACGTCACGATGCATACCTCCATTCCCTCGATGAAACTCATGCATTTCGTGAACGCTGTCGACACTGTGCGAGGGCTACACCAGAGAAAGACCTTGACCCGCTTCTCCTCATCATCCACCGAACCATCATCCTTTCTGACGTCATTGACATCGCCCATGATCTCTTCAACAACTCACGACCCGTTTGGTCTTCAAAACTGTATTTCAAGCAACCTTCTTCGGTCTTCAACTATGACTGTGTTAAATGCAACGCACGTTCAAAGGGATCTGGAAGTTATCATGAAGATAAACCGATGTTTCTACAAAAAGTAACTGCAAAGGGCGTCTGTCTGGCTAAAATTTCAATAGAGTGGAAGGGGGCTGCCGAACCCTCCCTCTTGTCCTTTTTTTTGGTTATAAATCTCTCTTTCCCTTCTTTCTCCCATTCTCCCTCTTTCCTCACCCTCTTTCTCTCAACCCCTCACTCCTTCTCTATACTCCCTCTCTCTCTCTCTCTCTCTCTCTCTCTCTCTCTCTCTCTCTTACACACATACACATACACAAACAACCCCCTTTCTCTCCCACCGCTTTTCTTGCGAATGACGCCATTCGCGAAACGACTCGATTTTTACATTACTGATATTTGCATTGATGATAAGCTCACACAAAACAAACCCTTCAAACCGTTTCATAGTCCACAAGCCATAATAGTATTTGTCTTGATTTGACTCGAAAAAAACTTTAACTCGAAAATGTTTAAAGAGGCTGACTCTGGCAAAGGCGAAAACAAAATGATGAAAATCCTCCTTCGTTTTGGGAGTCTCGTGGCTAAAAATATCCCTGGGAAATGATCGCTCTTCAAATGCCCTTGTATTTGATATATTATTATAAGAAAAAGTTAAAAGTTGGGACCGAACATTAACGCCACATGAGTGTGTGGTCCCACATATCTACTTGTATATGAGCGGAGCTGTTTACTGTATGTGATATTAATCAAAATTGAACCAATATCTTGATAATTTTGATAACTTTAAATCCCTAAAGAATTATTCTCATGTAAAACATAATTTAACATTTTTTTTCCAAATAAAACATTTTCTTTCACATTACAACGAGTCACATTACCAGAACTCGACGTCTTTAAACATGTGTATTATCAGCAGACAATGCAATTCATAAGGTATGTTTACAATGTATTTTTTTCGTTTTTTATTGCTAGAAGGATGGGATACTTGAATGTGGGGATGTTAAATTTTGGAATTTGAACCCCTTTGATAATTCAGTGACGCACAGAATTATTCTTTGTATTTACGGCAGCTAGGCTGATCCGTGTTAAATTAATGCAAAGCCCTTTGGAAACTAATGCACGGAGAAATTAATAGAAATGTAACATGCGTTAGTAAAGCACTGAGTGGTGATGATGGAAATGGTAATAAGATTTATTATGTGTCCTCTATGTTGTGTTTTGGTGCTCCTTTCATCTCGTTTACAATCATTTTAAACATACCATTGGATTTCTACGCTCATGTATTTGCAATTCGGTGTAAAAATGTAAGACGTAAAAATATCAGAGGTAAAAACCTCTGGCAATTTTACACTTGACATTTTTATGTCTGCCTTTGTTTTTACCTCTGACATTTTAACCTCTGACATTTTAACCTCTGACACTTTAACCTTTTTACATTTTAACTTCTGAAATTTACATCTGCCAGTGTTACTTGATAGGCTAGTACCCATGAAACCAAAACAATAAAACAATAAAAACAAAAACAAAAAATGATTTTTTTTTTTATTTTTTATTTTTTTTTTATTTTTTTTTACTTGATTTATTATTGCATTATTTTGATGCCATATTTACTATATATATCATTAACCATAACGTTGAGTACTAATCGCGTGATTACATAGTGAAAGAAGCTGTCGAGAAGCATGTAGGAACGGTGAAGTATTGATTGAATAAGTTCAGAGGCGGTGGACCCGTGGGAAAGGGCACAGTGCCCCCTCCCCCTACACTTTTTCAGGTACCCCTAAAGTGCCCCTTTTTTACATAGGAAAAGTGCCCCCTTTTACTTCAGATAAGTGTCCATTTTTATGACAAATGCTTCCTTTTTTTAATAAGAGCCCCTTCCCCCTTTTAATAAATGCACCCTTTCCCACATATCTGATGAAATTACTCTATTAAAATCTAATAGGTGCTCCTTTTCTTTCTCATAAAAGGTCTTTTTATTCTTTCCTGACTAAATTGTGCTTAAAACACCATCAGCATTGTATATTTTCTTCTTTAATTGATGTAATTTTTCGCACTGCGACCTCATAAATATGTTCTCAATTGAATATTAAGACCATCACACCTGACTGCAAAGTATGATGCAATATTTTGGACCATGTACAGAGAGAAACAAAAATTGAAACCATCCCTGATAACGTAATCACAATGTAGGGGTATATACCAATGTCTGGAAAATGTATATTTTTCGCTTAGAGGTTTCCCTTTGTAGGTGCCCCTTATTTCTCCAGAAAGTGCCCTTTTTTTGTTGGTGCTCCCTCACTTTGTAAGTCGCTCCGGCGCCCCTGAATGAGTTAAAACTACACTTCTACAATACACAGACTACCGACAAATAAATAATGTAAACGATAACTCTTGGAATCGTTTTCCTAATGGTCATACAAATCTACAAATCTAATTGAAATGTCTTTATAAAGGCATTTGCCAAAAGGAGTTTCTGTCCTATTGTAAGAAAACTGTGATGAAACAAATATTCCTTGCATTCGAACGACACATATAATGGGGAGGGGTTTCTCAAAAACAAAACAGCCATTTAAACATTTTGATAGACCAGCTCCTGTAATAATAAGAATATATTTATGGGGTATACAGTTTTAGAGGGTATGGCTCTTTATACATTCTTTAAGTTTAGTAAGTAGATAGACCCCTGAAGACCAAACACAATAGGCCCTACAAAATGTATTTTAATGGCTTAACGATATAAACTTGATGGAACAAATGGTATTTAAAAAAAAATGGCAGTGGTTTTTGAAAAAATGGAAATGAATCATTTTCCATTTTCTTCCCGTCCTTTCTTCCTTTCTTGCTTTTCCTTTATTTTTCCCTTCTTCTTTTTCCTTTCTTTTTCCTTTCCTTTTTCTTTTCTTTTCGTTTTCTGAGAGTGGAGCTGAGTGGGGGCAGCAGCCCCAAACCCCCTCCTCTCTCCCCAGTACGCGAGTGGTGCGAGGTATTTAACATGAAGGACGGAAAAAAAAGAGTCCGAATCGACAGTTTAAAATATATACACACTCCCCAAATTTGTAATTATAAGTGGTCAAAATATTGAGGACAAGGAAAAAAACACTTTATCGCTCGTATCATAAGAAAAACCACATTGAGGCACACGAATTAGAAACGGGGGCGGAATGAGAAGTTACATAA
>JAVYIG010017494.1:0-5000 GCA_035222895.1 Strongylocentrotus droebachiensis | reverse complement strand
GCTGTACATGTACAATAAACCCTTTTCGACAATAATTTTAGTGGATGAACCAATTCCAAAAAAAAATCATAACAATTTTTGTATTATCTGTATACTCTCTTGTCAAGAAAATATATTGTCAAAAGGAGGTCGCGTATTTGCGGAGAGAATAATACTTACTTCACGCATGGCTTATCAATAATTTTTGTTAAAGGCACACTGTCATACTTGTAGCTACTTGCTCCCTCTATATAGAACACTTCCCCAATCGGTGCCTGTTGGACCCCCATGATCCTCTTTTTCTTATGTTAAATGAGAGCTGAGTTAATGAGATAGCCACCTGTCACAGTGACCTCGCTGACTCGCTTGGTGGTCTAATCCCTTCTGGCTGAAGTAGTAAAGCCTGCCTTTAAACACACCGCAATTCAGGGACTTTACATTTCCCTGGCTTAGGCAAGAAGTTCAAGAGTATTTGCTTTCAAGGTTGTTGTACAGATACAATAAACCCTATTCGACAATAATTTTAGTGCATGGATGAACCAAATCCAAGAAAACTGATCATAATAATTTGTTATTTTCTGTACTCTTTCAATTGTCAAAAAAAAAATATATTGCCAACAGGAGGTTTATTTGCGGAGAGAATTACGTACTTCATGCATGGGCTATCAAGGAGCTTGGTTAATCAGTCCGCAATTCATGGACAGACAAAGATTCTCACGCTTGGGCCAAATACCATTATTTACCAAATTCCCCAAACTGAACCGTTGTTTGTTTATCAGTTCATATCATTTCTATATAATATGTCTTGACATTGAATGTGTGGTTGATGAATGACCTGCACAAATTACAAAATGTCAATATTTGGTGACAAGCTGTAACACTTGTCAAGATTTAAAGTTTTTTTTTTGTAATCTTTCGAAATGATTTGTTTTGACAGGTGGTTCGATGACATGACATTTTATAAGCATTTGTTTCAAAAATAGTATAAATCGCCGATCCGAACAATAGGGAAGGTTTATGAAATGAAAATGATCCATAGGCTCATCGGAAACGACTAAGATTATTGTTTTCGGTTTGTGTATTTTCTTTAGAAGTGTTGTGGCGTAGTGGATAAGTCGCCGGACTGTGAATCACAGGGTCCGCGGTTCGAGTCCCTCCGCGGCACTAATGTCCTTTGGCAAGACATTGATCTACACTTGCCACTCTACACCCAGGTGTTAAATGGGTACCGGTAGGAAGGAATTCCTTTAAATGCTGTGAGCGTCGACATCGGAAGCCTAGCATCACCGGGTAATGTTGGAGCGCCTTGAGGACCTTCCTTGAAGTCCTATCGAGAGACCAGACCAATCAATAGAGAAATACAAACTGCCAGGGGCAATTTGTACCAAGCATGGGTTTCGAACACGCTGGACTGCACTACTTGTAGCTACTTGCGCCCTCTATATAGCAAACAATGCATAAGCGGTGCCCGTTGTTCCCAGGGGCGTCGCTAGACCTTTTTCAGTGGGGGTGGGGGGGGGGGGGGTGTAGAGGCCAACGATTACCGACAAAACTAGCCACCAATTACCGACAAAATTAAATGTCTTATATCTACAAATTCAACCTTATAAATCTGGGGCCGAAGGCTAAATTGTTTTACGTATGGACTATCTATAGCACTTGCAAATGCGAAAAATTGTCATTTTCCTCGACGACATAAATATACGAATTATTAATTAAATTTAGTCAGCATCATAGCTATATATTCTAATGCAGGCGCGGAGCTAGGATCTTATTTTAGGGAGGGGCGGTAGTGAGCAAGAGAATCACTTAAAAGCGCGCTCATTAGGGGGTGTGGGTGATGGGCCTCCCGCGCGAAGCGCGGAAGCTTAGACGTTTCCTTAAATTATTAGGAAAAGAAGACGATTAATTGTACCGTTTTCGACGGCTAATCCTTGGCTGAATGAAGTTTTTCCCCTCCCGCGCAAAGCGCGAAAGCTTTGACGTTCCATTAAATTATTATAAAAAAGAAGACGATTTGCTGTACCGTTCTCGACTGTTTATCCTTTTCTGAATCCGATTCCCCCCCCCCTCCCGCGCAAAGCGCGGAAGCTTTGACGTTTCATAAAATTATGAGAAAAAGCAGACGATTCGGTGTACTGTTCTCCACTCTTAATCTTTGTCTGAATTCAGTTTCTTCCCCTCCCGCCCGAAGCGCGAAAGCTTTGACGTTTCATAAAATTATGAGAAAAAGCAGACGATTCGGTGTACTGTTCTCCACTCTTAATCCTTGTCTGAATTCAGTTTCTCCCCCTCCCGCGCGAAGCGCGAATGCTTTGACGTTTCATAAAATTATGAGAAAAAGCAGACGATTCAGTGTACTGTTCTCCACTCTTAATCCTTGTCTGAATTCAGTTTCTCCCCCTCCCGCGCAAAGCGCGGAAGCTTTGACGTTTCCAAATTCTTAGAGAAAGAAGACGATTCGTCGTACCGTTCTCGACTCGTCTTAATAAAGTTTTCCCCCTTCCGCGCAAAGCGCGGAATTTTTGGCGTTTCATCACAATATAGACAAAGGAAGACGATTCCTTGTACCGTTTTCGAATCCTATTAAGCCCTATTCATCTAATTTCAGTTTCTCCCTCTCGCGCAAAGCGCGAAAACTTTGACGTTTTCTCAAATTATTAGAGAAAGAAACCTATTCGTTGTACCGTTTTCGACTCTAAATAAGCCCTATTAATTTTGTCTGAATTCAGTTACCCCCTCTCGCGCGAAGCGCGGAAGCTTTGACGTTTCCTTAAATTCTTAGAGAAAGAAGACGATTCGTCGTACCGTTCTCGACTCGTCTTAATAAAGTTTCCCCCCTTCCGCGCAAGCGCGGAATTTTTGGCGTTTCATCACAATATAGATAAAGGAAGACGATTCCTCGTACCGTTTTCGAATCTTATTAAGCCCTTTTCATCTGAATTCACTTCCCCCCCCCCCCCCTCGCGCGAAGCGCGGAAGCTTTGACGTTTCCTTAAATTATTAGAGAAAGAAGACGATTTGTCGTACCGTTCCCGACCCGTCTTAATGAAGTTTTCCCCTTCCGCGGGAAGCGCGGAATTTTGGGCGTTTCATCACAATAATGAAGAAAGGAAGACGATTCCTCGTACCGTTTTCGAATCTTATTAAGCCCTATTCATCTGAATTCAGTTTCCTCCTCTCGCGCGAAGCGCGAAAGCTTTGACGTTTCCTCAAATTATTAGAGAAAGAACACGATTCTTTGAACCGGTTTCGACTTTTAATATGCCCTATTTGTCTGAAGTCAGTTTCCCACTTTCGCGCGAAGCGCGGAAGCTTTGACGTTTCCTTAAATTATTAGAGAAAGAAAACGATTCGTTGTACCGTTCTCGACTCGTTTAAATGAAGTTGCCCCTTCCGCGCAAAGCGCGGAATTTTGATATTGATATACAGTAGTACACGAGGAGATCAAGAATACCGACACAGCTGACCCGACACAGCAACATATTTACCCGTGCTCCCTCGACGAGACGACTCCACCCAACAACCCCTTCTCTCTTTTACTCCCACTCCTCCTCTCTCAGACTCTAACCTCCCCTCTCTCTCCTCTCTTTCATCCCCCGTTTCTTTTGTTTCCCTTTCACTTTTTTTTCTTCTTTTTTTCCTTTTCTTTCTTTTTTTTTCCTTTTCTTTCTTTTTTTTCTTTTCCTTTCTTTTCTCTCCTCCCTCGTTTTTTTTCTCTTTCTTTCTTCTCTCTTTCTTTCCTTTTCCTTTCCTTTCCTTTCTTTTTCTTTCTTTTCTTTCTCTTTTTTTTTCCCTCTCTTTTTTCCCTCTCTTTTTTCCCCTCTCTTTTTTCCCTCTCTTTTTTTCCCTCTCTTTTTTTCCCTCTCTTTTTTTCCATCCCCCTTTTCTCTTTTTCCTGACGGCAGCGCAATTTTACCGACAATATCCTGACAGGTGGGGGGGGGGGGGGTGTCGCATCCCCCCACCCCCCCCCCTTTGGCGACGCCCCTGGTTGTTTCCCCATAATCCACCTTTTCCTATGTTTATTGAGAGCTGATTTGACGAGATAAACACCTGCCAGTGAACACACTTAAGGTGTAATCCCTCCTGACCAAACGAGTGCAGGCGGCCTTTGGCCTTAGTCATTCTCCTTAAGTCAATGCAACTGATAATAGTGAAGTCTTCCTTTCACCGTTTTTGTTGTTGTAAAGTTTCTCTATCATTTTTGCATAGTTACGTACAGTGGCGGATCCAGGGGGAGGTGGGCCCTCCCCTGGAGAAAAAGCAGATAAAAACATGTGAATTTTACCTTTATTTGCTTAACAAAAGAAGACGGGCCCCCTCCCCTGTTACTCAAGGGGGGGGGGGTGCGATTTCGTTGGCAAAACATAAAATAGTGCTCTTGACCCCCCCCCCCCCCCCTCCCGCTCCCACTTCCCCCGCTTATGCACCGGCTGGTTGTTTCGCCGCTAAATATTTTCTCACGAATGGGCCCCCTCTTTGGCCCCCTCGCCTGTCGCCGGCTGGATCCGCCCCTGGTTATGTAGGTCATAATCTGAGCCTTGTTTTGTTCCCAAGTTTGTGATTCCCTACCCCCGCCACCAAAAATATATTTTGATTAGTGAGAACATTACCATATTATGTACGGTAAAATCAGTTATCATCATTTGACTCCTTTCAGGGCCCTAACTGAAAAAGATAAACATATGCATTTCTTCTAAAGAGGAGCAATTGAAAGCAAAGAAAGTTAGGGTTTGTGTAAAGGCTTAATCGTGTTTAGATTTCGATTTATCCAGTGGCTTCTCAAGAAGGCCCGAACAGAAGAGAAAAAGCGATGTAGCTTGAATACACATGCAGTTAACAACTAAATGATTTATACCCCTTGTAAATCTGATGTTTTATGTGTTTTTTATAACTCAAGTATGAAAGGTGGACTGGGTGAATTAAGACCTTTGTTGAATACTTTGATATGTAAGCTTTAATAATGTTATATTCTCACGAAACGTATATTTGGACAAATTATTTGTTTCACATACTTA
>JAVYIG010017493.1:0-25969 GCA_035222895.1 Strongylocentrotus droebachiensis | reverse complement strand
CCCTCTTTCTCTCTCTCTTCCATCTACTTCTTTCATCTTTCACTCTTTTTCTTCTCTCTCTCTCTCTCTCTTCCGTCTAATTCTCTTTCTCTCTCATCTCTCTCTCTCATCTCTCTTTCTCCCTCTCTCTTTCTCTCTCTCTCTCTCTACACACACACACACGCACACACACACACACACCTTTTCTCCTATCATTCCGTTTCAAAGGTCCAAAACTACATCAATATTACATTTCTAACTTCACATAACACAAACGAATAATGGCTGTTAAAAATATTTTATTATAATAAACCTATTAATGTGCTTTCGAACTTCACTAAAAGGAAACGAGTAGCAGCTGTCATAGCCTTTATTGTTATGTGCTTGTAAATTCACAACTAGAAGTGTCAGTTTAGTCACGGTGGCAAAATTGTGCGTTCTACAAAGGCAGCAATTGTGTACAATCAGTCAACTGCACACACACACACACAAAATTGGTAGATGTTTTGTGCATTTATTGAAAAATTAAATACAAATATTCTAATATAATTGATTTACAGATAATGTGACAACTGTATAATGTGGTTACACTCTGATCGTCTAGCCCATACAGTGCAACAATAGTTTGCGTGGGGTACGATAAAATCCCCATAGACATCACTCATTTGTTTCTTGTTTAGTGAGGTCCGAAATTTGTTTTTTGGGCCAGGAGGAATTAGACTACCCCGCGTAGTCACTAACAGGTGGTTATCTCAGCAACTCAGCTCTCAATTAACATTAGAAAAAGAGGATCTTGAGGGACCAACGGGCAACGCTGTCACACAGTGGTAGTGATGCGTGATTTTTTTGTAGTGCCCGCCCCCCCCCCCCCCGCAAAAAAAGGTGTTTTCTCATTACGCCACTGGAAGGGGTGTACGAGGGCATTATCTAAAGAAAACTTACGAAAGGTTCTCCTGTCTCGTTGTGTTCATCACCCCATCTCTCTCAAGTGATCAGTCATTCGTTTATAAATCTCTTCATTCCCTTCGTATTCGGACGGTACATCAAGGTCTAGCTGTTGCTTTGTAATCACTCTGGCGTTTCTGCAGTATGTGTAGGGTTCGAACCACACTTGGATGCCTTCAATGAAACTAAGACACTTGGTGAGAGCTGTAGAAACAGAGCGAGGTACACACCAGATAACTGTACGACTTCCATCATCACAAGCAGCTCGCCCTTCACTGGCAAGGGTACCTTCTGCTTTTTTCACTTCCAATGCAAGGCAATTCCATGATTGATATTCAAAGGTTCAGATATAGCTCCGTTTAGTCTCATTTGACAACGCCCCCTATCGTCAGAGTCCAGCAGCCTATAAACATGTTAGCCAGTGAAAGAAAGGCCAATACATTCACTCTTAGACGCTTTGTAGTTGATGGAAGGTTATTTTATTCTGAAGGCAACAAAACAGCCCCTGTAGAAGCACAAGAGTAAAAACAATGTAAATTAAAATCAACATAATATTCAAATAACCAATTACATAATTATATACTTCATGATCTGTATCAGCAACAAAGAAGGTGTTCAGTGAATAAGTTCATTAAAGACCAGCTTCACAATATTGTGTCAACAAAATAATCATCACTTTTATTTTCATGATTTCAATGAATAGGTTAAATTAAATAATACATCATGTCAAATATAACTGATGTAGGAGACTTAACTTTTCATTTCACATATATAATGCCTTACATCACTTAAGCAAAACCTAAATTACAGTTGAAGTGTAAAAAAGCAACAACAGATTCATACAATACATAATGCAAACAATCTCTTTTTAATACAATAAAATCAAATAAACTCACCGCCCACACTATACAGTATTAAAAAATAGCTTGTCTTCAACGTACGCCCTTGTACAATACAGTCTTTGAAGTCCTATGAGTTGAGGGATAGAACGTAATATATTACAATTCACATCATGCAGTAAAACTCAGAGAATGAATAAATAAAATTCAGTTATATAGCCCATTCATCTGGGTAAAATCGTAAAACATCGTACCACCAACTAAAATTTAACAAGGGCGAGTTTAGGATTTCACTTCGTGTCCATGCACATACGCCACTCAAATATTATAAAAAGGATTGCATTGCAAGAACCCATTACACACTCAAATTCTTCCAATATTCATAGGGACATCAATAATTGTTCAACAAGCATATAAGTAGGATACATAAACAATAAATAAATGTAACATTTATAAGAATAATCGAATGATTAACTCACATGTAACTCAATTGCCCAGTATGCGTGTGCACCACTTGTGACTTCTCTCCAGTAATGTCCTCTCCAGTACATATATAACAATAAATAAATGTAACATTTATAGGAATAATCGAATGAAAGATGTAACCTCTTGCAACCGAACCCACGGCCAGGCAATTGTCCAGCGTGCACTCAAGCCATTCCAAAAGAGGGCTGAGCGCACACCGAACAAGGGTCCTGGACGAGAATTACGGTGTACTTTCGAGAGGCGACCATCAAACAATGGACGGATTTCATATACATCCTCAGTCCAACTCAGTGTGTTTCCGGTGTTAGGAAAGTTTCAGGAAATCAAGATTGTGGATGAATAAAGGAAGGTTTATTAATATTAATATTAACTAGTATCCCATAGTATGATCATTCATTGAAGTACGAAAATCTTGAAACTCTTCATTGGCTAAAATTGATCGAAGAGCTTCAGGCCTGGGTGTCTGGATACGGCTTAGGCTATATAATTTGTAGCTTCAGCATAAGTCCTATTTAAAAATGTCGGTGTTATTTATTTGTACCTACGGAATACTGCGGGAAGATGGGTCGCGTACATTAATGGGGCACGTCTTTTTTCTTATTTGTTTAGAATTGTGTGTTTTCAATATTTGTTTTCTTCAAATATTCGGCGTATATATACGTGGCGTTTCCCCCCCCCCCCCCCCACCCCGCCTAAGTCACAGCCGTGGGGTTTCCCTTATCCATTATCTCGCTATCTTATTATCATTTTTTTTTAATTACTTCTAGTACTTAATTTTCTTTTTTTAATGAAAAGCGACTCTCATCCCGTATTATGAATAGCGACCGTCTTCTTGTATCATGAAGAGCGACCCTTCTCGTACCCGAAAAGTCGAGAAGACGATATTTGGAATCTCGCCTTCTCACCTTCTTGTACCTGATAAGTCGAGAAGACGAGATTTGGAATTTTGCTTTTTCACCTTCTTGTACCTGAGAAGGTCAAAATGCCGAGATTTGGAATCTCGCTTCCTCAACATCTCGTACCCGAGAAGTCAGGCAGACGAGATTTGGAATCTCGCTTTCTTACCTTCTCGTACCCGAGAAGTCGAGATGACGAGATTTGGAATCTCGCTTTCTCACCTTCTCGTACCCGAGAAGTCGAGAAGACGAGATTTGGAATCTCGCCTTTTCACCTTCTCGTACCCAAGAAGTTGAGAAGACGAGATTTGGAATTTTGCTTTCTCACCTTCTCGTACCCGAGAAGCCGAGAAGACGAGATTTGGAATCTCGCCTTTTCACCTTCTCGTACCCAAGAAGTCGAGAAGACGAGATTTGGTATCTTACTCTCTCACCTTCTCGTACCCGAGAAGTCGAGAAGACGGGACTTGGTATCTCGCCTTCTCACCTTCTTGTACCTGAGAAGTCGAGAAGACGAGATTTGGAATTTTGCTGTTTTACCTTCTTGTACCTGAGAAGTCGAGATGACGAGATTTGGAATCTCGCTTCCAAAACATCTCGTACCCGAGAAGTCGAGCAGACGAGATTTGGAATCTCGCTTTCTTACCTTCTCGTACCCAAGAAGTTGAGAAGACGAGATTTGGTATCTTACTCTCTCACCTTCTCGTACCCGAGAAGTCGAGAAGACGGGATTTGGAATTTTGCTTTTTCACCTTCTTGTACCTGAGAAGTCGAGATGACGAGATTTGGAATCTCGTCTTCTTGGACCAAAAAATGCCGAGAAGACGAGATGCCGGATCACGCCTTTTCGCCTTCTCGGACCAAAAAAGTCGAGAAGACGAGGAATTATCTCGTCATCTCGGTGGCACTTTTAAGCTTCCGTAGATCTGATTTGCATTTGATTCTGCAAAATCCAATTTCCCACACACGCCCTGCACACACGCACACACGCGCGCGCACACATACCCATAAACACGCGAGCCTCATACATCGCCCACCACACATCGTCCCATGCTCACTTTCCATGTGTTATCTGTTCCCCCGATTTTCGTACCCGAGAAGTCGAGCAGACGAGATTTGGAATCTCGCTTTCTCACCTTCTCGTACCTGAGAAGTCGAGAAGACGAGATTTTGAATCTCGCCTTTTCACCTTCTCGTACCCAAGAAGTTGAGAAGACGAGATTTGGTATCTTACTCTCTCACCTTTTCGTACCCGAGAAGTCGAGAAGACGGGACTTGGTATTTCGCCTTCTCACCTTCTCGTACCCAAGAAGTCGAGAAGACGAGATTCGGTATCTTACTTTCTCACCTTCTCGTACCCGAGAAGTCGAGAAGACGAGATTTGGAATCTCGTCTTCTTGGACCAAAAAATGCCGAGAAGACGAGATGCCGGATCACGCCTTTTCGCCTTCTCGGACCAAAAAAGTCGAGAAGACGAGGAATTATCTCGTCATCTCGGTGGCACTTTTAAGCTTCCGTAGATCTGATTTGCATTTGATTCTGCAAAATCCAATTTCCCACACACACACACACGCGCGCGCACACATACCCATAAACACGCGAGCCTCATACATCGCCCACCACACATCGTCCCATGCACACTTTCCATGTGTTATCTGTTCCCCCGATTTTCATTTACTCTCCTATTGTTTTCTTTCTATGTATCTCTACATTTTATTATATACGTTTCATTTTTGTTATGACGATAAGACTAGCTATTTTGCTAAGTTTATGACTTCAGAAAATTGTTTAATGTAGTCTCTCTTGTTGGTGTACAGTTTAATTCCCGATTTGGCGAGAGGAGGTGCCATTGTAATTCAGTCTAAATTAATCGCCAGAGGGTGTACAAGAAATATATTCATTTGTTTTCCTTTTCTCTGTATTCGATCAAAGTTGAACCTCATAATGCATGTGAGTGGGCCCCAGTAGGATGTGGATTTACGATCTATCTCGATTTAAAATGGGTTCGGCGCCACCTTTCGTAAAAGCGTGTTTACAACATAAACTCTAGCCAATTAGTTCTATTTATTTAAGCATTATCTATATCTGAGTATAGGTCCTTTGGTATAACAAATATTGTATTCATTACTCAATCTGCTATCGCGGTAGGATTTGCGACAGTGTGTTTGGAGAAAATACAACCCATTTTTTAACGGTCAAAGTTGAATATTGACATGTCAAATATAGGCCTTTGGTAAATTAATAACCATTTTGCTATGATTCAAAGTATTACACCTGGTTTCGAAGAAGCGTATTTGAAGTCTAATTAAACTATTTTGTGTATTATGCAGCGACGCTATTGAGTAATTGTGTGTGCGCGCAAATGTGTGTGTGTGTGTATGTGTGTGTGTGTGTGTGTGTGTGTGTGTCATCCGTGATGCAGTCACCTACTGCGAGCACGCCAAACGAAAGACGGGCAAAAGGATTATGATTTTATAGATAAAGAATTAAAAGAAATATTTGTTAGACCAAGAATTACTATACTCATCAGAAAACAACGTGAATTTCAATTTAAATTATTGCATGAAGCCATATACACTAATGAGCATCTTTATAGATTTGGTTTTGTTGGTGATAATTTATGTTCGTTTTGTAAGCAGGAAATAGAAACATACAAACATTTATTTTTATCTTGCGGGAGCGTTCAAAGGATATGGCAGGCTTTAATACAACTTTTTGAGTTAGATGAAATAAAAGATTTAGAATGGCGAGATATATTTGTTGGGTTGGTAGGTAGTTCATATAGAATAAAAATGTGTAATACTATCATTTTCATGGTGAAGTATGTTACATTTATGTCAAGATCGGGGAGGCGAGTACCAACTTTAGAAAAGATGAAAAAAGCATTTTTAAGTATAGGGATGAGGAAAAGAAAAAAGCAATTAAAAATTGGAAAGCTGGGAACACATTTCTTAAAGTGGGAGCAGCATAAGATTAATTAAGATTTGTTTTCTTCTCCACCGTGAGCCTGTTAAAAGCCTAACTCTATTTTGTGGCCTGGATAACTTATTTAGTATATTTTTCTTGAGTTGAGAATGTTGGCAGACATCCACTGAGTGAGTAGTGTGTGTGTGGGGGGGGGGTGGGTGGGTGAGTATGTGTGTGGGTGGGTGAGTATGTTTGTGTGATGGAGGGGGCAGGGAGGGGGCAGGATTGTTCCAGTAAAATTACCTCTAGATTTGTTTAAGTTTTTTTTGTAATATATATTAGTGAATAACATTTACAATTGACATATTATGTTTAGGTACTTATACGTTTACTTTGTTGCTAAGTTATATTATACTGCAAATAAGTTTGTGCTTAATTATGTTTATGTAAAAGCATCAATATTGAACACGTTTATTTTATTCAATTGTATGTTATGGTTTGTATTACACATTTGGAGAAATAAAACAAAATTGTTAAAAAAAATATTTAAAAAAGTGTGTGGGGTGTGTGTATGTGTGTGTGTGTGTGAGAGAGAGAGAGAGAGAGAGAGAGAGAGAGAGAGAGGTAGACAGACAGAGACAGAGACAGACAGACGAACTGACGAAGAGAGAGAGGGGGGGAGGAGAATCTAAATTTTCTGCATATTCTCAGCTTTCTCAGCTTTTCTGCATATCCCTTAATATATTGAATGATTAATATCATCAATCCGGATTCAATATAAACGTGGTGCCGCCCTCTGCAGAGCGAGTTAAAACCAAATTTACCATGTTCTTCTTCTTCTTTTTTTTAGGGGGGGGGGGGAGGAATACCAGTTGAATCCATCAACCGATAAGTCAAGGTTAGAGTTCTGATTCAACGATTTCCTTTGTCTAACATATTGGTTGGTAAATACACAACATTTGTTAACATACAGATCCTTGTTAAGATTCGTTCATACTCTATTTGGATTACGTCAAAAATTGTAATAGCTATTTCGATTGTACTGCTAGTATTGCTCTACGGCTATTTCTACAGTGTAAAAGGTTTATTACCTGCATATTGCCACATATCGCATCCGATAAGTTGACTCAGCGAGGACCATTTCAATGGACATTTTCCAACTTAATCTTTCCTCAGCCACAGTGCTTTGCATCTAGGAATGTCACCACAGAATGTTCTTTTTACACAGTTCTACTCCTTCTTCTCTTCCCTAGCCGGATTTTTCATTTACAGTGCTAATAAGAGTGAACTAAAGCGTTAGTGCCGGGCTGGTATTCGAACCCTCAACCCTTGGATTGAGAGTCAGGTGATGGACACTTTACCACGACAGTATAGATAAGAAACACACGATATCAAAAGAGTCTATATCTGAGAGAGAAGAAACATTGCGTTTACTCTATTTATTACAGTGTATTTGCAAAGAGTAAATATTCAGCTAATGATATTAAAAGATAAAACAGATAAGCGCGTGAAAGATCTTGTAATCATGTAACCAAACTGACGAGCAAATATTGCACAAAATTTCTCCTTGAGGCTTGACTTTCGAATTAAAAGCATAAGTTTAGTGGCATAATGTGAATAATTATTTACTTTTTAAATCTGAAAAAAAAAACTTTACATTATCATTTGTATGGGTAATTGTTTGGCATTGGTCGAAAGATTGAGAAAAGTATCCGGGTCAACGGCCTAAAGCAAAAAATAATGATAGCCGAAATGTCTGAAATATAGTTCCAAAAATTCCTGTCAGGACTCGACAAAAATGCAGACAGAATGAAATCATCCCCTGAAAAAGTGTAATAACACGGAATTAACACTTAATACAGTGACATGGAGTTGACACACATAACCATACATTTGAGTGCACTGGCCGCGGTAATAATAATTACATTGTAAAGCGCTTAGAACCGTTGTATATGTGATTATGAACATTATTATGGACATAACTCCCTCCGACTTTATTTTAGAAACTTAAGTTTGATTGATCAATTTTTCTTGTTATGGCATAACAATCGCTATGTTTGGTATCATTTGAAATTGTGCTTTTTCCATTTTAAGATTATACCCCATTTGTTTTGTTTATTCAGTCATAAAGTATACATTAAATCAAAGGAAATCTGTGTTCACTGTTTGAAATACTAATAGTTTTGTTTAAGCTCAACTTTATACACTTGCCTGTCATTTTGCTTTCTAATCGATATGTTGCAATGTAATGGTTTTGTATATTTTGTATTTTGAGTGTATATTTTTTAAATTTATTTTCCCTCTTTTCCATTTGTTGTATATTTTACACATGTTACATAATTATGTTACAGACGAAACAGAGCCATCCACAAGCCTAAAGGGAAACTGAATCTTAAGATTATTTTGGATGAAAATTTAAGGTTGACGGAAATAGATCAGCCAAAGTTTTAGAAAATTGTAAGACAGGGCTGAATTTACCATTCCGTTAATACATGTATTATTAAACATCGTCATTGCTCTTAAAGAAGTAAGTTTGGTCTGGCCAGTCGTTTACCGAGCAGCTTCGCTAATATATTACCCTTTACCGAATCAACAATTTTCCGGGCCATTTCTATCTTTTAGAAAAATTATGCCTTTTATTTGTAACTTGGTTTTCGTTATGTCCCACACTTAGTCTATACTATTTCTGTTTTATTATTAGAAAAGGGTGTACTTTTGGCTGCTTGCCTAAATAAACTATATCGTAATTTCGTAACAGGCGACTTTTGGCCAAATAAAAGTCCCACATATTTGTAGAATAAATAATTTAGAGATTAATGTCCCTGAACTTCAACGCCATAAAATGACTTAGGCCATAAAGTTCACGAGCATAACAGGTGACTTATCTTAAGAAATATAAAAGCCTTTGATTAAAGGCATTACCAGACATAAGTGAACGTGAACATGATATTAATTGAGTGATTGAAACTCTCAACACAACATGGTAAATATTTAACAAATAGAACAGAACAGAACAGAACAGTAAAAAGACGATGTCCGGAAAAGGATATGCTGGTGTTTGGAAGGCTAATTAGTTTGTAAGGACAAATTACTATTTAAAAAAAACGGTGAGGAGAGTTAGGCATTGGATTCGAATTTTTAATTTGAATTACATGTACATGAGACTGCCCAAAGCAAATCGGTAGTGACTGTTTCATTGTAGTTTAATTATTATACATTACATACACTCGACTTTTTAACATTTTCTTGGCCTGCATGGCTGGTTTTGTTTTGTCAATACATATACAAAAATGCTTGAATAAGCATTATGGCGATGTAAATGCCCTATTTGGTATGCATTCTTAAATTGTGCTTTTGACCATTGTTACTTTCGTGCCTCCGACCTAGTGCCCGGTTAAGTTGATTATGTAATGCGGGGTATTTTTTTTGGTGTAGCATTGAAAATTTTGCAAATGAGACTGCCCAAAGCAAATCGGTAGTGACTGTTTTATTGTAGTTTAATTATTATACATTACATACACTCGACTTTTTAACATTTTTTGGCCTGCATGGCTGGTTTTGTTTTGTCAATACATACACAAAAATGCTTGAATAAGCATTATGGCGATGTCAATGTCCCATTTGGTCTGTATTCTTAAAGTGTGTCTTTGGCCATCGCTACCTTCGTGCCTCCGACCTAGTGCCCGGTTGAGTTAATTATGAAATGCGGGATAATTTTTGTAGCATTGAGTAATTTTGCAAATGAGACTGCCCAAAACAAATCGTTAGTGACTGTTTCATTGTAGTTTAATTATTATACATTACATATATCGACTTTTAACTTGAATGCCTGGCCGAGTTTCGACTGATTTTTATTTGTTACTATTGGGCAATTTTGGCCATCAATACCATGCTCGGTGTTCATTATATCATTGTCGATTTCACGAAACTAGTGTACTATCGCTTGTTTTTTGTTGATGGTTTTTCTTGTTTTAAACGTAGTGCGTGGCGACCATGTCTGTGGGCGTGGCCCGCGGTTCACGGTTAGATGATCAGCGACCCTCACCCGCTGGACTGGTTGCCATGCCGGTTGTCAGGGAGGGACCAACGAGTAGCGTTTGCGCTGCTCTGGCGTTTCGTTGCCTGGTCTGGTGGCTGGCGTATCGTTGGTATTTCGCGCTCCATGATGACGTGATTTAATGTTATCATGTGGCGCGGTCTCTCCGCGGTATGCTGGTTCGCCGGTGTCTGGCGATGTTTCGTCGGTGTGGCGTGGATCGGCATGATATATGTTAATTCATTTTATTTCAACTTAACTATTGCTTATTTGTATTACTTATGCTAAAGCCAAGGTATTATCATACCCCCCTGTAAATCCCTTTTCTCATGTCAATCATAATCCAGTCCTTAATGCTGAACGTTGTTTCTTTCTCACCCCCTTAGGTATAGCACATAGGCTTACCCACCTTTCTCTGTAACTTAAAGGTAGTACGTTTCGAAAACAATTCATCACTGTAAATTTAAACGATAACAATACTAAAAAAAAAATAATAATAATAAAACTTTCTTAAATTACAAATTTCTAAGTTTTTTATTTTTATTTTTAATTAATGACCACGTTTGAACGCTGTCACCGGCCCCGAGTCTGTCTGATAGTCACGCACAAGTGAACATCATGTACACCCCCCTGATTTTGTTGGTTTTTGCCGACACCCATTATAAATGCACTTCCACTCTTACACGCACATGCACGCACCAAACACATAGTATTAATTTATACTGGTCGCAATACCACATTTGTAATCTTAATGGCTTTAAATGATATTCTGAATGATCAAGTTTATACACCCCAGAGTAAATATTATACTACTAGTGAATTCAATTCAAATGTTAATTCAACGGGACCCAATAATAACCTTCACTGTTTTAGTTTATTAAACATCAATATTCGAAGCTTACAAAAGAATTTCGATAATTTTGAAGAATTTTTATCTATCCTAAACACATTTTCATTTTCTTTGATAGGACTTACCGAAACATGGTTACACTCAACTTCTCCTCCAATATTCAACATTGAGAATTATGAATTTATTCATTCAGATCGTAAAAACGGAAAGGGGGGAGGTGTCGCTTTTTATTCTCGTAATGATGTACAATTTAAAATAAGACATGATATTCAACTGGAAGGAATAGAAACATTATTTTTAGAAATTATTGATGATAAACATAAGAATAGAATCGTTGGGGTAATGTACAGACCACCTAACAATGTAGCCGACACATTTTTTGATGAATTAGAATCATGCCTTGAATTTATTTCTAGAGAAAATAAAGATGTATATATTATGGGAGACTTTAATATCGATATATCCTTACCTTTTACCGTTCTTGGCCAACACTTCACTAATTTATTATCTTCATTTTTTTTTAAACCTCTCATTAATAAACCAACTAGGATTACAAACTTAACACATACTATAATTGATAATATTTTCTCAAACGTATTAGATAATAAACAGAATGGAATAATATATTATGATATTTCAGACCATTTACCAATATTTACGATAGGTCCTAATGATAAACACCTACAAATTCCCAATAAAGAACATACAACACGACGTAAAGAAACCAAACGTAATATTGAATCCTTAAAAATAGACTTGAGTCAAGAAGATTGGTATGATATTTATTTTGAAAGAGATGTGAACAGTTCATATGAAAAATTTATAAACAAACTTCTTTGTCATTATAATAAAAATGTGCCCCTCTCAAGAATTAAGTCAAATAAAAAGAAAAATAAACGACCATGGATTACTCAAGGTATACTTAAATCAATATCTACCCGAATTCGTTTATATAAAATCTCACTTCGATCACCTACAAATGAAAATCAAAATAAATATAAAAAGTACCGTAATAAATTGACTTCAATTATTCGTTTATCACGCAAATTATACTATGGTAATAAAATTGAAAATAATAAAGATAATAATCAATCATTATGGCAAACAGTTAATGACATTTTGGGGAAGAAAAAGGATACTCCAAATAATATTGAATTTAATGATAATGGGCATCACATAGACCAAAATGATGTTGCTGAGGCATTCAATAAATACTTTACTAATATTGGACCGGATTTAGCTTCCAAAATAATTAATGAAAAGAATGATTTTTTGAAATACTTAAATAATAACGTTAATCAATCCTTATTTTTTAATCCAACAAATATTCAAGAGATTTTAGAAATTGTTCGTTCATTAAAAAGCAGTTAATCTAGTGGCTACGATGAGCTAAGTGTATCTTTATTAAAACAAATAATTCACTTCATAGCTTCCCCGTTATCACATATCTTTAATTTATCTCTTTCCCAAGGGGTTTTTCCCGACCCACTAAAAGTTGCAAAAATAATTCCGATATATAAAAAGGATGATCACTCTAAAGTTTCAAACTACCGACCAATTTCTTTACTACCAAGCATTTCAAAGATATTAGAGAAAATAGTATATAAACGATTATATTCTTTCTTAGATATCAATAACTTTTTAATTCCTAATCAATATGGATTTAGAAAGAACCACTCTACTGATTATGCTATTCTACAATTATGTGACAAAATAACTGATTCCCTTTCTAAAAAAGAACACACTGTAGGTGTTTTTATGGACTTATCGAAAGCATTCGATACCATGGACCATCGTATATTAATACATAAATTAAAAGCATATGGAGTTAGAGGGATTGTACTTTCTTGGTTTGAAGACTATTTGCGTAATAGACATCAATATGTTATGTTTAAATCTACAACATCTAATATTTCCACCATAGAATGCGGAGTACCACAAGGCTCCATATTAGGTCCCCTACTGTTTTTAGTATATATGAATGATATTGTTAATGCATCACCACTCCTAACATATGTTCTGTTCGCAGACGATACCAACGTATTTTATTCGCATAAAGACTTAAACATTCTCATTACAACCCTCAATTTAGAACTAAATAAATTATCATCTTGGTTCAAATCCAATAAACTCTCTTTAAATATTAATAAGACTAATTGTATTTATTTCAAAAACATACACTCTAAACATGTACTTCATTATGATATTTTTATAGATAACATGCCCATAATTCAAAAAGAAGTTACAAAATTCTTAGGTGTAATGATTGATTCAAACCTAACTTGGAATAGTCATATTAACAACATTTGCATGCTAGTCTCGAGAAGCATAGGCATTTTATATAAATTAAAATATTATCTATCACAAAAGTCACTATTTATGCTTTACAATTCCTTCATTTTGTCATACATATCTTATTGTAACATAGTTTGGGGCAATTGTAGTAAGATGAAAATTATGTTAATATATCGTCTCCAAAAGAAAGCACTTCGTCTTTGTACACATTCACATTATTTAGCCCATACTGATCCAATATTTTGTAAACTAAAAACATTAAAAATCGCTGACATTCACAGTTTTCAAACTGCAATCTTTATGTATAAATGTTGGATAAATACTATACCTTTGGCATTTCGAAATATTTTTGTTTACAATAGTGATATACATTCTTATCCCACACGACACTCATCCGATTTCCACTTAACAAACCCCAAAATTATTATGGCCTATAAATCGATAAGACATCATGGTCCAGACATTTGGAATGCTTTACCTGACAATATTAAACACTCTGCAACTCTTTATTCATTCAAAGCATCGATGAAAAAATATTTAATATCTACATATTCAAAAACATCATAAGGGTCCTAGAGGTTTTGATTGTTTATTTAAATTAATTTTAGATGACCAGTTCATTAACAATACGAATCGAACACTTACTTCACCTGCACACACCCACTTGCACACACTTGCACATTTTTCTTCTTTTTTCTTTTTTCTTAATTTCTTTCCACTTTTTATTCAGATATTTTCTGAACAAAATCTTTATATGTGACTCTCTATTTCCCTACATTCTCCTAAAAACAGCGCCATGTACCCCCCCCCCCCCTTCCCGGCTGCTATCGCCTCAAGCTTCTTAGCTTATGATAGTTGGCCTCTGCATTTATCTAGATTATTTTTTACTTACCTCCATACTTTCAAGCTTTCAATTATGTATTTTTTTTAACAAATATTTTATTTTGTGTGTATTAAGTTGTCACTCTTGATATAAATCAATTATATTATATACTATTATTGTTATTTGAATGTTTTGTATTTGATTTATCAATAAATGCAGAAACATCTGCTAAAAAAAAAAAAAAAATAGGTTATTGCGTATATAGATCCGGAGGGAGGGGTCACTCCCAACATGACCGGTTACGCACCCGCGTCCAGAAAAGGCATCGAGAGTGTTATTTTTAGCTATATGGCGTCGTCGACGTTTCCCTTTAAAAAGGGTGTTTTTCAAGCACCGATTGCACACAAACCTACAAAAGGGTACCTTTTCAGGTTCACAGGTTTCGACGTTTTCTTACTTACGCCATGGTCATTTCGGAAAATGTGCAATACAAACGCCATTATGGTCATTTCAGAAAAGGTGCGATACGCCGTTAAGGGTCCATTTCAGAAAAGGTGCGATACGCCATTATAGGATCCATTACAGAGGTTGATGGACACGGGTGGCATAGCATTTGTGTATGAGAGTGACCCCTCCCCCACCCCACTTGATATAGATATCGAAACATAACTGTTTATATAATTTCTTACATTTGTACATTTTGTATTCATTTTAATTTTCTCTTCATAGGGTGAAATCGTGCCTATTTCCTGTTTTTTGAACAATTTTGCAAACAACAGTTTTTATTAAAGGGGTGAACAGTGTGTAATATAGTGTTTTTTTTTTACATCCTACGATGTGATTAAATCCATAAAGGGGATCTCAAAAATCACAGCAGTATTTGTTTTCTCTAAAACATGGACCTTGCCATTATGTTAATCAATTTACTAACGAAGGGAATCAGATTTAGTACGGTCCGCTCGAAGAAATAGGATTTTCACTTCGACTTTAAGTATTATCTCGTTAGAACCAATTATTGACTTAGATTTACATCACTTAATGGATTCTAAGTCACCTTATATTGTAAGCAAAGGATTACTTGGCCCTGGTATATTTGCCAATAATAAAATGATTACAGCCTCAAAGTATATTGTTTGAGCATTTCAAATAAGTGTAGTTCTTTAAGAAATGGAGTAAGGTTTTATAAATTTGGAATGAATACGTTAACAATACTGGATATTGCTCTTTTGTCCGTTTTTTCAAGATCCCGGAAATCGTCCTTTTATGCAAATTGTATCAAGGCGTTGGTTAAGAAATTGGGAGTCTGCCCTTCTTAGGTCTGTCATATTTCATTCTCTTTATTCACTCAAGAAAACATAAAACACATTAAATGGTAAAGGTGCATTATAAGGCCAATGGACGTGTCCAACGAGAGCGCAAAATAAATCCATGTCTTAATGAAAGAGATCGAACTATCGACACTATTGATTTCCATCTCTTCCTGTATGTGATGGAATGCCTGGTATGCAATGGACAATAACCACCTGTTGATATACATCTTAAAAATCTTAGGAATGCCAGATGATATGAATAAACCAGCAATATCTAGTGTTGGCTTCTACGATGCGTCATCCTTTAATCCAGTTCACTTTAATAGCTTCAATCGCGTTGACACACACACACACACGTGTGTGTGCTGTAAAAAGATCCAACTCGCCGTATACACATATTACGTACAACATGTCGTAACTATTTACCTTTTATTATATGGCGCTGGGCTTATTTATCTAGGCCCATTCTTGCGGAACGCAATTTCTATAGCCTGACGAAATCATAAAAGATGTTTAACTCCACCGGAACAAAATGACTGTGGTTCTGTGTGGTTCCGAACTCCAGAGTCTGCTAGCGTATACGGAAGGTCTGTATTCGTCTAGCTGACGGCGTCGCCAAAATAATTACTCTTTTTTTTCGAAGGACATAAACCATGGACCTAATAAACTAGGCCGCATTGACTGAGTGACAGATCTTTTCAGTGTTTTACTTAGTGATATGCGATCGTACCCGTGTGGGACTACATGAAAGAGAGGACCTTAACTTGTGATATACTTGTCCATTTTGCTTTCTGAAACTTGGAAAAAAAGGAATAAAGACAAGATGAATGGGTCTCCGGCCCGGCAACCGGTAAGTTGATCATTAATTTTAAAGACTGTCAGACCATGGTTTGATTTCCAAATGTGCAACATTGGGTGCGTTTCAAGCTTATATCGAATAACCAAGGGCAAAATATATTTTTGTAAGGAACTACTTGATTATGATAAATATGTATATTTTTGAAATGTTTGTTTACGGTAAACATCGCTCTGTACTAATATTCCGTGAAATAATACAGTAATCCTTAATTAGACTGCGTAGGTCTAGTGCCTAAGATGGAAAGTGGGTATACATGCATATATAATATATATGTATATACATATATATATATATTATATATGCATGTATACCTACTTTCCATATACATAATAAATAAAGATCAATTTTATTTTTAGCGGGGGGTACATAATTATGGAACCCTTTCCAAAATTTAAAAGTCATATCACTTGCTTGTTTGGTACATTTGCATGTCCTCTCTGTTTTACTTCAAAATCAATAAAATGTACATAACATCTACATGTTAGGGCATATCTGTCGTTAAACAAACAAGTGGATCATATTGACCAAGTTCTAGTTTATAGATAACACATTTTTGTAGAATGTCTGCTACTGAGTTTAGATGACAAGCTCACACAATACCAACTCCCTCCTCTTGAAGAGCTTATCAGCTCTCCACCTCCTCCCCACCTCCTCCCCACACTTGGAAGCTGATGGTGAGAAATGCCGTAGAAGAGGTGAGTGCTGACTTCACAGAAGAAGCTGTAAACTCAAAGTCTACTCTACAGCTCCTATCCAACAACCTTGACCAAGCGCATAAACTTCTTCCATCAACCATTTACCCACCTAGACTGAGACAGGCAATTCCCATCAAGGCGCAGCTACTGAGTGGTGTATACCTCACCAACTCTCGTAAACACACCATCAACCCAGAAAAATCCTCCAGCTGCGCTTGTGGAGAAACTACTGAGACAATCATCCACGTGGTGGGTGAGTGCCCTCTCTACACTACTCTCAGAGACAACTTCATAGCTCACTGGCCAAGACGATGGGAGAGCCATTATTCTAAGTCGAAAACGAAGGGCGAATGCTTCACAAAGCTATCGCTACTCGGCTCCTGCTCTCACACCTCTCTTTCCGACTGGACCAACCTCTTTCACAATCTCTCTCTCAGTTTCATACTTGACCTCCATGTTAAACGTTCCACTACATGTATGTGATGCCACCTTTAAACCTACCTATCCATTTTATATGTGTACCACCAACACCTGCACCAACTGCAGTTCTCCAAACTGGAGGAAGCCAAGCCAAGAAGAAGAAGAAGCTAATGCTGATCAGTACGCCTTTATTATCTGGACTGATTAACTCTACTGATCTGTACTGATCATTGTTTTAATATTATCAGTTGTCTTTAATAGTAGTAGCATTATTGTGACTGATAACTGTTATTATTTCTATTATTATAATTATTATTATCATATAGTTGTAATGTTTTGATCATGTTTACCTTTTTATATTTTGTTATTAACATTATCATCACAATTATTGATATATTTTACTACTACTACTTCTACTACTACTACTACTACTACTACTACTACTACTATTACTACTACTGCTACTATACTTCTACTTCTTCTACTACTACTACCACTACTATCATCATCACCGTCATCATCATTATCAGTATTGATCACTATAAAATGTAACAATTGAGAGGTAAGGACACCTTAATCAAATTAGAAAAGGCAATCGAATCACAATTTATTCGTCATACAATTTCATGTCCATTACATGTAGATCGAATATGATCATATTGCCATCCAGTGGACACGATTTCAACACCGCTCAGTTTGGAAATCAGCAAAGCAGAGAAAATTCTGTCAAAATAATAAAAATGCCATAACAACAATAGAAATATTCCGCCCTTTTCACAAACATGTATCAAATTCATATACCTCTTTTCATATTCATTGTGGTTTTTCCACACAATTGGCATATAGTTGCGTTTCTAATAATATAAGTTTGCTCGACCATGGTGCGTATCGCCGTATATTGCATGGGTGCCTGTCCATTCAATACATTGGACCAAGGCCGCGGTAATTTATTTTCGCATGGTATACACCGATCATGACAATACACCTGCATTACTAGCGTTACATGTGTATTAACATGAATGCATTATTTTATTCTGTATGAATCCATATAAATTAACACCTTCCTTAAAGGGACTAGTTGGAAAAATAAAAAGCTTTTATTATGGTCCTTTATGCATGATTTTAATAATAGAGATATAATTAACCATTTCTGAAAGTAGGAATTAAAAAGAAGAGCATTTACCTACTAAAAGTGAAAGAACATGATGTACTTTTCAAAGATAGATTGCTAATTAATGTATCAACTACCAATTTCCTTTAATTTATCTAATATCATCAGTTCCATTCAAACAGGATTACCTGTACCTGAGGCCCAGGAAAAAGTACAAAAACCTTTATCCGTCCATTACTGCCTAGTGGGTAGTATACATCAAACGGGCATATAGGTACATGTACATGTACATGTATATTATATCTCGTTATAACTCATATTGAGAGTTCTTTACTTGTAAAGTAAAACACATAGTGATATAATTCAGATTATACTCAAGTTAAGTTGGCACCTCTCTCATTAATGAAGGTATTTGGCAAAACATTTATGCTAATACTGAAAATTAAATATGAATACATCTCTGCTAGCCTGGATCTAAAAGTGAACAAGTGAACTCTTCCAGCTACACTACTTAATCGCAGACTCCTGCAAAATTAATAACATCATACACGTACGTGTTATGCTGTATAGTGACGGCTATTGATTTAGATCACCTGCCTTCGGATTTGATTTAAAGGGTATGTTCAAGCATTATCTGTCTGTTGCCCCTACATCGCACAACAAAATGAATGAAGACATTCTTGATTTTACTTTTTAAAGGTGATGGGTCCTCAATTAAAGACCCTTCTCAACTCTTCCACGTCTACCGTTAAAATTTCTGGTGGTTCTTTCGATAGGGGTGCGTCGCTTTTTTTTTTAAATACTCAAGAATGCCGGTTTTTATCTATTTTATGTTCCGAAAGGGGCGGCCCCTCGCCCCCCCCCCCCTAGAACCGCCTATGCATGTGTACAATGTTAAACTCTCAATATATTCAGTTTGGGTGTGCTTGACAGTTCTACAGGCAAATCCTAGAAAGGGTAAGGAGTTGTCCTGTATTCAGCAGCATCTGCATGGCAGCCATTTTGTATCAGCTGTCACCAACTTATAGCACGGCTGTTTGGACTTAGCAAATAATCATTTATTTCATACACGATTGCGTGTCCAAGGTAGCTGCCATAATTAGGGGGGGGTGTTACACGATGTAAATAACACACATGACCTATGCACTGCATTAAACCAGAAACCTTTTTGACTGCGAAGGATTTCCCGACATTGCTTCATTACGTTTCATGCGCATACATACAAGGTATATCAGGAATTCTTAAATTCGTCAAAATATGCACTATTTGAGCTAACGTAGTACAAAGAAGTTCGTGAACGAATAATGTAAATGACAACAATTGAAATGTAACGAAAACTACTGATTTCCAAGCTAGTAAATTGCTAGCCCTCGGGGAATGCAGTTTGTTCACTGAAGATGCAACCTTACTTGGATAAAACGAAAATAAATGAATGAATAAATAAGCAAATAAATTTGTGTTTCGATTAAGTTTTGTAATCACACCTGTATTTTACATAGTTTAATATGTTCATATTTATTTCTACAAATCCTATACACAGTGGCGTAGACAGGTTCGTACACCTGGGGGGATGACTCAGGGGCGGATCTAGCTTTTTGCTAAGGGGGGGGTTGACCAAAATAATGACGATGCGGAGCATCGTCCACGAGCCGCGAAGCGGCGAGCCGATTTTTTGGGGGGTGTTTATTTGAACCCCGTAAGTGATGTTTTCCTGGCATCTATTAACACAATGGAGACCATAAAAAGCAGTGCATGATAACGTCTTTTTAAATCAAGTAACAGTTAAATACACAGTTATATCCAGAGTTATCATGTGTTTGGTTAAGTTACCAGATTAGTTGAATATCTTCTCACAATATTTGCACTTGAAAGGATTTCTCTCCAGCGTGCGTTCTTTTTTCTTTCTTTTTTTCTTTCTTTTTTCTTCTTTTTTTTTCCTTTTTTTGTTTTTGTTTGTTTTTTGGGCCGCCCAAGGGGGGGGTTTAAACCCCTAACCCCCCCCCCCCCCGTAGATCCGCGCCTGTTTAATCTTGTGGTTATCTTGTGGTTTCCAAACCACAAGATAACCACAAAATACTTGTAAGATTGTCTTTTTTTTACCGTCTGAATTGGCTTTCACCGTGTGAATGCGGCTAATAACAATAAACACAATTACAATAATGATGAGGATTATTATTATCATTATCATAATTATTATTATTATTAATATTATAATTGTTATCATTATTATTATTACTATTATTATCATCATTATGACTTATTAAGTAAGCAAATATCATTCCCCAAAACCTGGGGGGGGGGATGATTGTACATGCCATCCCCCCCCCACCTTGTGAGGTGGGGGGGATGCATCCCCCTCATCCCCCCGTTGTCTACGCCCCTGCCTATACATATAGAAGAAGCATGTCCTTCTTCTCGAAAATGTCCGTCTTTCGAAACACTCAAACCGTGTTCTTTGCCAAGGGGAAGTATAGTGTCCACGAAAAAATTTCAAAAAACGGAAACAAAACTACGAAAGCGTTAAAGTGCCATTCTACTTGACGACATGACGAGATATTCCATCTTGTCAAGTTGACTTAATATTCATATCATGTCGACATGTACAAATATTTAACTTACCATGTCGACTTATCAACTTTTATTAGTCGACATGGCGAAATAAATTATGTTGCCAAGTCGACTTCACAAAAAGTTCATGTCGTCATTGCGACATAAGTTATCTTGCCAAGTTGACTTCGCATAAAGTTCATGTCGTCATGGCGAAATAAATTATCTTGCCAAGTCGACTTCTCAGAAAGTATGTCGTCATGATGACATGAATTATCTTACCAAGTCGACTTCCCAAAAAGTATATGTCGTCATGGCGAAATAAAAATATCTTGCCAAGTCGACTTCGTAAGAAGTACATGTTGTCATGGCGAGATAATATATGTTACCGAGTCGACTTAATAACAGTAGATGTCGTCTTGGCGACATAAATGATCACGTGGAGTCAGTTTTAAGAATTACAGTTAAGTGCAATCATGTATTTGGTCTTCGTCACACTACATATCTCGCCATGACGACATATACTTTTTGGGAAGTCGACTTGGTGAGATAATTTATGTCGCTATTACGAGATGAACTTTTTTGTGAAGCCGACTTGGCAAGATTAATACATGTCGCCATGACGACATGAACTTTTTGTGAAGTCGACTTGGCAAGATAATTTATTTCGCCATGTCGACATTACTTTTTGGGTAGTCGACTTGGTAAGATAATATATGTCGCCATGACGACATGTATTTTTTTAGAAGTCGACTTGGTAAGATAACTTATGTCGCCATGACGACATGAAATTTTTGTGAAGTCGACTTGGCAAGATAATTTATACCGCCATGTCGACTAATAAAAGTTGATAAGTCGACATGGTAGGTTAAATATCTTTACATGTCGACATGATATGGATATTAAGTCGACTTGACAAGATGAAATATCTCGTCATGTCGTCAAGTAGAATGGCACTTTAACGCTTCCGTACGAAACAGAACAAAAATAAAAAAATGTATCACATTCTTAAACGCTTTCACTGTTGACTTTTTCTATACAAATATGTCATCTCCTCTAATAAGACAAACACAAGAGCTTACAGACAGGTAAATGCATTTTCATTGCTCATTATAGACATTGACATTGGCGTAGCTATAGGGGCGAGGCCTATGTGCCCTCCAGTCGAATATGGAAAAGGAAAACAAAAAGATTTTTAAAAAGGGGAAACTGAGAGGGGAGAGTGAGAGAGAGAGTGAGAGAGAGAGAGAGAGAGAGAGAGAGTAAGGAATAAGGAGACGGAAAAAATATACGCATATACACCCTCCCGTCATGACCTCTACATTTATTTCCGATACAACCCCCCCCCCTTCTCCTTGACTCCAGTGCCCCTATAAATCGAAAGACTAATGCTAAGTTGTATGTTTACGTCACTAGCCATTATTGAATGTGGTTTTTCACAGCGTTTTCTTTTGACTTGAAATATCCTTTCACATTATTTCGTTTGGAATAAACAAGAAAGTCGGTCCGAATTCCTTCAGGAGCATTGAACAATACGCAGGATGTTTGAGGAGGGAGCCACTGAAAGAGGGAGAGAGACAGAGAGACAGAGAGGGAAAGAGAGAGAGAGGGGGAGCGGTCCCAGGCAACACTGTAGTATTTACATAGCGTTACTGAAAAATTGAGCAAAGTACAAGTACATGCAAATACAATTAAGAATTTTTTGTTTTGTTGCAAAATTCAGATACTGGGAAATATTTGCTGTGCTCTATATCGAAACGCAATAGAATGACAAGTGCCAGTCAGTGCAAGCCAGTTCACGAGTATGATATTATCCAAAGACGTCATTAGGTGTAAATGATTAGTATCCCTGAATGTTTAGATATACATAGAAAAAAAAAGATTGACGAAACATCCATTTTTATTTACTAAAGGCCTTTTTTGTGGCGCAGTGGCGCCTGAATATGTTTGTTAATGTTCCACCAAACTTCACCGTTTTGTCGGCGTATTATCGCATAATATCGTTTCAAGCTATTGCCCTTAAAAATATCCATTTCAGATTTGTGAAAATATATACATAAATCGGTATTAAGAATGTTTATTTATGAAGTGACATGAGCTCTGGTGAATTTTTACAGTGACAAGATATTTATCTGAATATTTGTTATGATGTGTGATGTAGTAAATAAATCTCCAATGTATATTTACCCACTTTGAATAATTCAATCGTTTTCTCTATGCTAATAATTTAACAGAATTTGTCGCGGAAAACATGATAGTAATATGATGTCCAGCTAACGTGGACATTTTGGCATATCCCAAGTAAATGACCCGTTTTTCGTAAGAATTTCATACGTTCTACTTGAAAACAGCGAATGGGAGAGTACTCTATATTATATATGTATGATATTCCAAATAAGGACCGCATTGCTAATTGATGATTCCCCGTTTAGTGGTCGGTCTAGGCATCCAGAAATTAAAACTCTCACTGATATGATTTTTAGCTTCTGGTTTTATCGAAGCATTTTGTTATCTATGAGGGATTAACTCCCTTTTATTATGGCATGGGGATTCCCATCTCAGTATTGCCTAATGTTACGTCAGCGATCATTGGCAACTATTGAACAAGGGAAATCCATGCCGATAGATGTTGTAATAGTTTCGATTTTCTCCTCTGCTACTGTAATGTACCTTGTACGAATGTATGCCAATGTGTATGGCTGTTACTTCATACGCCACCGACAGTGGGTTAGACACGGCGGAAGGTCGGATGGGAAAGTTCCTCCAACGAGATCAAAATATAAGAAGATAATAAATTAGTGAAAGAATGGAGAAAATAATAGGAAGTGGGAGAAAGAAGGAGGATAAAAAATATGATGACTTGCCCCCTCCCCTGAAATCTATATTTGTTTAGATATTAAACTTGGCATTTCATTCATTGAGTAGGACCAGTGCCCTTGTCAATAGGGACTTTGAGATTTGCACGCCTACATAGTGGACTGCTACGTGTGACATCCTTTTAAGGCAATGTGACGTCCTTTTAAGGCACTGGCAGTGCACGGCAGTGCCTTAAAAGGAGGCAACAATAGGGACTTTTAGATTTGCACGCCAACAAAGTGGACTGCTACAATGTACGTATGACGTCCTTTTAAGACAGTGTGAAGTCCTTTTAAGGCATTAGCAATGACCGGCAGTGCCTTAAAAGGACTTCACATTGTCTTAAAAGGACGTCACACGAAGCAGTCCACTATGTCGACGTGCAAATCTAAAAGTCCCTACTGAAAGTAGTGCCCGCCCCCTCTACTAATGGACTCATGTATGCTATGGAATGGTGGCATGGAGTACTTTGTATTGCGCTGTCGTCATACATTGGTGTGTCATTGAGGTGCATGGTAGCATGACATATCAGCTTTGGTCTATAGAAATGGAGTTTTGTTTGTCTGTTTGTCTGTTTGTTTGGGTTTTTGTGCCAACATTTTGACTGACACTCGTTGAAAGCATTATACCTTCATCTGAAAGTGACAAGTCAGCTTTTAAATATACTGTATATTGAAAGATCTCTCTTGCATGAAGTTTATGAGAAGCGAACTTATGGATGGCGACAATGGTGTAAAATTCATTCCTCTAGTGAGGATGATATCTAAATGAGTTGGGAATCAATACTACGGTTTTTTTATTATTATAGAGGTGTATGATAGCATGAGATATCGGCTTGAGCCTCCAAATACAGTTTTATACGACTAACACTGATACCTTATTGAACTTTTGAAAAGAAATATTAGATACATGTGTACCTGTGCACGGTGATCGTAAAACAGACTTTCAAGACTTCAACTTAAGGGCAATTTCAATACCTTGTTTTTTACGGATTGTGTTTGTTTCTAATATCATCTCGATGATGTCATAAAATCTTTGCAACTAATACTCTCGTTAATGGCGACATCTATGATTTCAGAGTATATTAACATTTTAAATAGAAAATTTGTATATAATATTACCCAAAACGTTTTTTTTTTAATTGCACTTCAAATTGTCAGGGACGTTTCAACTTGTATTCGAAGCCATAGGGTCATTTTCAATAGAGGTCATTTTTGATACGCCAACTGGTGATATTTATGATCCCGCCACAATTATTCATATGTAATGTTAATGATTAGTAAATTGTTTTTAAAGTGGAAATAATTTGAATTGAATTGAATTGAATACACGCACAACAATGTTCAACTACATTTGTACTATCACGTCATTTTCAAAATATTTGTACTTTCTAATTAACCAGGAGATGAACAAGGAAACAGGTGTGGGGAATGAATTGTACAGAACAAAAGAAAATTTACGGGATCAAAACAATCATAATTCTGATTGACATGTCTCTTATTAGAACTGTCTACTTAAGAATTCCGGGTCAATGCCATCTCTATATCTACCATAAATAATTCCAATGCCTGTGGTCAGGTGATTCTCATAGGCCTACATTCCATCGTCACTAAACACTGACCCATACATTCATTTAATCTGGATAAAACTGGATTACTACATGGTTACAGCGTTATTTAAAAACACACAATAAACATGATTAACCAAACAATACTGTTCAAATATATCGTCCGGTTCTCGATAATCAAGTGATTTGTCACGAAGGAATTTAGTGATGCCCTTGCCGCGAAACCAATATACGTCATAAAATTATGACATGAGGTATTCATTTTGCAATCGCTTAATCGGCAAACATATCATTAAGTAAATTGATTTGGGGCATTTAACAATAAGCGTTTCTAGTCGTCATACCTGGCAATGTCTTCATTGGAATGTTTTTAAATCCGTGTGTAAGTGTACATGTACAATGATATGAAGAATTTCACACGATTACACAATAAATCTTATCTAAGCCATGAGTAGTGGAGTAAACAATCAATGAAAGAGACCTATATCCCAAAACACATGATGTTCTCATTCAGAATTAACACAAACCCTACTGGAAATGACTTATAC
>JAVYIG010017492.1:0-25970 GCA_035222895.1 Strongylocentrotus droebachiensis | reverse complement strand
ATAAACATGCACCCAAAACATTCAAATATAAATGTGAGCTTCATACATCGTTTTAGTGGTAAAGCTAAGGTCACGTGGTAAACAAATTATTTACAAGGAAGGACCTTCATAATGGATATTAAACTTTTAAAATATTGCATTCCATAAAATATTTCAGGAATCGCAGGAGTAGTTTGTGATATCGTACATGATAATAAGACACAGTTAATTCAGAAGGACCAAGGAAACGTGTGATGAATATATGTCAATCAATTGAATCAATTTGTAGGTCTTCACGAAGACATCAATTATCGATTATGGCCCTGTCAATTAAAACGTGAAATATTGTGAGAATTAATTACACAATGTAATGAAACTACTATACTCTAAAAATTGTATGTGGCAATATAACTTTTCATTATTTTCAGAAATGGATCGATCGACTTCAGAAAATGGACAAAAATAATTCTGCTATCAAAAAATATTATGAAATCTTTTTTTTTAAAATTGGGTATACTCAAGTAATAACATAGATTCATGAATATATTACATGCAAGTCGAGTGGTATTTCTCACTTATTTTGTCTAACTTCAAGTTATCCATGAAAACGAACAAATTGTACTGTTGCTTTTAATACACTCAAAACAAATTGCTAATGTAAAAGATTAAGGCTGCAATCTTTTTGCTGCGTAATTTCATATGAATAAAGGAATGACGTACAAAGAAATACAAATGCATTACAAAATACATTATTCATTCAGGATGTGCTTTGGCATTATTTTGTCTAATTTGCTAATCTTCTTCTTCTTCTTTCATAATTTGATGGCAATCAGTCATCCTTGACAATTGTTGCCAATTAATTTATTAATTTGTTTTATCCTCTCTCTCTCTCTCTCTCTCTCTCTCTTATTGATCATTATTTATATACTTTATACATTTTTCTTCCTTTTTCATTCCTAAAAAAATTGTATAGTTATACCTCTTAGCTGAATTTACAATAAAAATCCGAAAATCAACCACAATCCCCTATTACATGAAAATACGGTCAATCGTGTTTACTTTTCACGATTTTCTTTCGACAGCAACACATCTCATAGAACGTTTAATGATAAAGAATAAGATCAAAACGAGATATACCAAATGCAGCGATATCAAGTAGGTATATCTGAAAGAATGCTAGGTTATTGAGTAGGTGGGTGAAGGTGACCACCACCATGTTTGATCACATGTTCAATCCAGAAACCAGCCGTGTTTGCTGGCGGCATTGTACGATCACGAAAGATGGCAGAAAGACGCTTGGCGTTCGTTGAATAGCTTGGGTTCTCAAGGACTTCGTTGAGTTGTAGGTAAATGTAATCCGCGCTCAATCGGTCTTTTGTCAATCTTGGTACCAAGTCCATTAGCCAGCACTCTGGCTGCAACGTCATGCTGATCAGCGCCCAGAGGGCATAACGACAAGGGGTACGCCGTGGTACAACGCCTCCAGGAATCCGTTGTTTCCCCCATGATAGAGCACTGCTCGAGTCTTAGGATGCCCAAGCAGATCATTCAAGGGTAACCATTTCATCGGTTTGATGTTATCAGGTATCTTGTATGGAGGGGGCTCTTTCAAATGAAGAAGAACTTTGTGTGGGAGTCTACTGAAAGCGTCGATGAACATGCGAATGATGTCGGGTCTACTTTTTGTTATTGAGGCAAAATATGTACCAGAGAGAACAGAACGACACCGTGCTTGCCCGATGATTGCATAAAGTTCTCTAACTCATTGTCGAGGGCTTCGGCTGGTCTTGTTGTAAGTCCACCAACTGGAATGATGTTTGGCATCATGGCAAAGGGAAATTCGACCGAGAAATCACTATTGACTACTGATGGTGGATTTCAACCGAGGATCTAGATCATATTCATCCACAAGGACCAGTGGAAAATCCATTGATCACCATTTTATTTCCCCAAAACACAAAGAAGAGGTAGGTGACGGTATTCCTGAATCTTTGTAAAAATGTCATGTCAGATGTGAATGACGTCAGTGGTGCCGGCTGGTAAGAGGTCATAAATGGAGAGCCTGCTTCTTGAAATATATAAGGAAGTGGTGTCATGGGTGCAAGCACTATGGCATGAAGGTTCTCGGTACCTCTATGTCTATCAAGAAATGACTTAACATACACACCACACGACCATACCACATCGACGACAAAAGCATCGAATTTCGCCATACGGTCTAGCAATCTTTGATCTTCGAAAACGGATTCACAAGCTTCTCTGTTTACAGAAATGAACATATCCATCATCTCAGCCATGTGCTTCATGCTGTTTTCAGCAAATGTGAATTCTGCTATCTTATTCGATATGTCATCCATTCTCTTCTTCAGACCAGAAAGATGGAACATTTCGTAGCTGACGATCGTAGCGTGCTCGGGATCTATGGCGCGGTCGGAATACTCGTCTGAAATAAGGAAGGTCACATTATGACCTCTCTTCACCAGATTCTTTCCGACTGCAACCATCGTAAAATAATGGCTGCCATCTCCAAAGACACCAGAGAGAAGAATGTTCGCTGATTCCACATTGCTCAGAGCTAAGAGTAAGCCCACAGCAACCAGAATATGACGGACTCTCAGAGAGAACATAGTGTTGTAGTCGAATCTCAATGTATAAAACAACGTATATAACTCTCCAATTCCCAGGTATACTATTATGTGGATCGTGATAATAGCAATGAATCATTATGTCAATGTTAAGCAAACCGTTTTTTATACACAGGATTGAAGGTCGAAATTATATTCGTTCAAGCACTTATCGCACGACGTCGGACTTTAACCCATCAACAATCTTTTTGTTTTCACATGTATAGGCACCAGTGTATTTCAGGGGGCAAGGGGGAAGTTCTCCATGCAGACAACTCTCCAACCTTAAAAAAGATGATAGCATCTGGCCTAATCATTATCAGCAAAAAGATTCGTTTTCCTATTCTCTCTCAAATTTAATTAAGGGTATGGGGTGGCGATCCCCTAAAAAAAAAACTTGCATTATGCAATCATTTTCTTTAGGGAAAACAGACATTTCGGTACAGAGCAAATATAGGAGGGAGCGTTGCGAGATACGTCATAGAGTTGCTAAGTTGTGTTGGATTGATCGCAAATTTACAAATTCCTAACTTTTTTTAAATTTTTAATCGGAATTTGCCTAAACTTTTACTGACATGTTCCTCTCAACGTATCCATCTTAGCGCAGACGCTGTTATACACATAACGACTGATATGGGCTCGTATACCTGCAAACTATAAATTCTTCGGAAAGTGCACTCAGCCCCAACCTGTACGTAATTAACGCTAAATATTCCATCGCATCAGCAGCTAGTTTTTATCATGTACTTGTTGCAGTAGACTGCTTTCCGTTTAATAACGATCACTGCCGTCTCCAATCGTTGCTGATAATAAGACGCATCAAGGCGACTTTTCTAATTATGAGTCCCAAAACGAGCGAATTCCATGCCACTCCATGCCGTGGTTTACAGTCCAACCGTAAGCCTGGATGTATCAAAGAGCAGCAACGGCAACGGTTGTTGCTCAAATTCAGCAACAATCGTAGCTAAGATTGTTTTTCCCTAAAGATCAGATACAATGGGACATAAGACAAGCATGGAAAGTTGGTAACACATCCAAGCAATACTGCAATAATGAGGCGTAATAGCAACTGTTCTATCAAACATGCCTATTACCTAAAGAAGACAATCTTCTGGATCTGGATTTGAATCAGTTACACAGTCGGAAATTCTTGTACACAGACACAATTTTGTATTTTTTTATTTTTTATATCAGTCAGTTACACTTATTTCTTTAAATATATTATTTCTTATAATACGTTTTTTAGAACAATCATGTTTTCTCAATCTTATCGTGATTTCAAATGGCTCAGATTGGATTGCAGTCATACTGGAAGCTCGTGATTTCAAATTGCTTAGCTTGGATAGCAATCATACTGGAAGCTAAAATTACACAAGCTTAGATGCTTACATTTGTTTTTATACTTATTGTTAAACAAGGATAGTCATCGAATTTACATGTGGTCAATCCTCACACTACAATAGCCCAGAAATCAATCAGGCATAGGGGTCCAGATGTATGGAATTCTCTACCTAACAATATTCGAAATATAAAATCACCAAACTCAAATGCATTATCTTTTCACAGATGTAAGATATTACTTACATATATATAAATATATCAGTTCTCATTATATCGAACATAAATTTAATTATCTTATGATCTATAAGACATTTTACTAGACTTAACAATAAACTTCTGTTCTTCTCAGTTGTTTTTTTTTCTTTTATTCATTGTTCTTTGTAAATAGTGTAAATAGTTCACAACCCTTTAGAAATAATATTTGTCATAGATTTTATATTTGAAAGGTGTTGTAACGATTCGAGCTCTATTTGCTTATTTTTCATCACCTTTGTGTGTTCATTCTTTAAATTGTATAACAGTTGCAACTTGTCTTTGATAAAAGATTGTTATATTCTTTTTCACGTGAAGTCTATTCAAATGGATTGTAAAATTGAAAATGATTTATTATATTATTTTCGTTTTTATGTGATGTTTACTCCCATGAATTGTAAAATTGTGAACATGAATTTATTCGTAGATATTAATGATTTATAAAAAAAAAATAATCCCTTAAAACAAAAATTAATCACGATTTTTTTTTGTAACCCTCATTTGCAGTAAGAAAAAAAAAGTGAATAAAAGTGGGCCAATAATTACGTGATCAAAAGAGTTATCCTTAATTACATGCTTTTATAGAAATAAAAGACAATTTAATGTAAAAATCGTTAATTCTGAGTAATTGCCTAATAAACCCAAACGATAAAGAAGAAGAAGTACAACCGGCTGCCTTTTCTGGAGCAGTTAAAAGGAAATTCACTTTAACAATTAGACAGTATTACTAAAAGCATTACAAAAACGAGAGAAACAAATAATTGCAAGTTGTAGTAATATCCGATGAAAAGTAGGAAAGTTATGAATTTATAAAGTTGTCATCAGTGAAACACAAATTAGCAACACTTTGACGTCTTGCGAGGTCCTCAATAATTTGTTCTATACAGAAATTTCATAAACTCTAATTTTCTTAGTTATTGGAGACGGGAAAAAATCATAAGGGGTTGCATAGAAACATATTTGCAATATTAAATATTTTGGGTGAACTTAGTATTGAACATTTTCTTTAGGGAAAAATGAAATTTCTGAATTTTTAGTACAGAGCAGATAAGAGGAATACCAATTTGTGTTTGATTGATGGTTTAAACATTTCTAAGTTTCTTATTTTCAATCGGATTTTGTCTAAATTTACCTGCATGTTCCTCTCTACTTAATGAACTTAATATCATGATGGACTGCCCCTTTAAAGTACAGTATGCAGTCACCATAGTTTCACTGCGCAGACGCAGTTATCGACTGACATGGATATGTACACGCCTGCAAACTATATAAAATCCAGAAAGTGCATGCAGCCCCAACCTGTACATAATTAATGCTAAATATTCCATCGCATCAGCAGCTAGTTTTTATCATGTACTTGTTGCAGTAGACTGCTTTCTGTTTTAATAAATAAAAGTAGGCCTATAATTACGTGATCAAAAGAGTTATCCTTAACTCTTATCATGCCACAGAGCTAATCCCAATTGTGCCAAGCCCCAAATCCCCCCGTGCTAGGTTTTTGGAGATAACTTGATTAACGCGATGTTTCTATGTATAGCGCATGCGAAACACACAGCACAGTCCAATGAGCATGAACAATAACTGCTATTACGAATGCGTGCAATCATGCACAAGGCATTGAAGCAATGGCTCTCTTGCATGTACAAAGCACTATAACGGTATCGTGCATGCAGCTTCATGGCAGTGTATGAGTTAATTTCACAGCTAGTCTTTATCATGTACTTGTTGCAGTATACTGCTTTCCGTTTAATAACGATCACTGCCGTCTCCAATCGTTGCTGATATTATTAGACGCATCGAGGCGACTTTCCAATCTTTGTATGTTTTTCATCAGACTTCTGCCTGAGTATCATGAAATGGTAAGTCTATCGTTATCTCATAGTATATAAATCGTGGGTTTTATCATGTTATCTTTCCTCAGTCTCTTTACTTTTCGAATGTCCAGAAACAGGTGGGGGGGGGGGGGCTGACATCTTTTATACCCGAATATCAGCTCTCCAATTTCTTAATAAATTTGGGTAGCGTGCTTTAACAATGGTAACGAAAGTACAGTATGCAGTCACCATAGTTTCACAGCGCAGACGCAGTTATCGACAGACATGGGTTTGTACACTCCTGCAAACTATATAAACTCCACAAAGTGCACGGCGCCCCAACCTGTACATAATTAATGCTAAAAAAATATTCCATCGCATCAGCAGCTAGTTTTTATCATGTACTTGTTGTAGTATACTGCTTTCCGTTTAATAACGATCACTGCCGTCTCCAATCGTTGCTGATATTAGACGTATCGAGGCGACTTTCCCATCTTTGTATGTTTTTCATTAGACTTCTGCCTGAGTATTAGGAAATGGTAAGTCTGTCGTTATCTCATGGTATATAAATCGTGGCTTTTATCATGTTCTCTTTCCTCAGTCTCTTTACTTTTCAAATGTCCAGAAAAATGTGAATAAAGTTTATTTCATGGAAATACATATCCATATAGGCAAAAGCACAGTTGATTCAAGGGAGGGGGGCTGACGTCTTTTATACCCGAATATCAGCTCTCCAATTTCTTAATAAAATTGTAGAGTGCTTCAACAATGGAAGCGAAATGTCATCATGAGACACGTAATAGATAAGATGAATATTTTTAGACGGATCATCTTGCTGCCAGTAATCGAAGGCGTTTGTCAAACTGATATATATATATATATTTCTTTCATTCAGTGGGGGAGGGATACAGCCCATTCCCATTCTCCCCCCCGGCTTGTACGTGATCTATACTTGATATTAGAAAGGGGAGAAGAAGAAAAATAGTAAATAAAGTCATTCTTAGAAGGAGGATAATATTAACTTAAAGTTAAACACAAGACGTAAAAAGTAGAACAGATATTGTTACATATGCCTTAAAGGTTCTATGTCCCATTTGCAGCTCGAAAATGAAGAAAGTTAAATTCCAACGGCAATTGAAAGACAATACTTATTTAGAACTTCCCTCAAAACGAAAGGGTTTGAAATGTTTTTTTGTGGAAAAATAACGACCATTAGTTGCCGAATCGACATAAGTGATTGCTTTCTTTCTTTCTTGATTTGATTTTGTTTGGCAATTAGTCACAGTTGATTATTTTTGGCATACACTATTTTATGAATTTATGAATTGCAATCAACTAAGTAATAGTCTGATTTCCACACCCTTGTACCGAACGGTCGTACGTTTTGTGCTGCACTAAGATTCCGATCAGTTTAATTTTGGCCTTCATAAGTAGTGATTGAATTTTATTGTTCCTGTTGTTAACATGAATAATGTTATTGATTTATGTTATGTTCATATAAATTGTGTGTATATTCATTCGTATCATTGTCTGTGCGGGGGAAATGATATGATGGGAACTTTAAAAAAAAAATCAATTCTTAATTGGTCATTATGCTATTGGTGCACGGAAGTCTCAAATTTGAAAGCAATTTTTTGAAATCATTGTTCTTTTATATCATAATTATGCTAGAATCATGCTTTACAGCGGTATAATTAAAAAGTCTTATAGTGTGACCATATTTTCTACTCACTTTATTGATCTTTTGAAATCGACATGAGTGCATGAAAAAGCCATCGATTTAATTGCGTTGTTTCTTTATATCCCCCATTCAAATTCCGGATAGTAATCATGTCGGATCTGCCTGTGTATTGGTACAAATCACGTAATTCATCAGTCTTACTCATGTTGATGAGAATGATAACCTTGGTTACGTTGATGAAGATAGCCGGTAAGTAGGAATTAAACTTTTATGGACCAAAGTGTGTTTGTTTTTATTTATTTATTTATTTATATTTTGTAATCACTATTCGCATTGAAATGCAATTAGAGATAGGCCCACAATGGGTATTCAGTAACGCGAGGTTTTTTTCAGTTACGCACCAAAGGTTAAAAAATCAAGCATCGTACAAGCAACGTAACGATAATACAAGCTCTTACCTCCCCTTTTCTCTGTCTCTGTTTACTCCACAGCCTCGACTGTTTCCGTGTCGCGCGCCCATCACCTGAGAAAAAAAAACACATCCTCAACGCTGAACCTGTGACAGTAGTCCTTGCCTCACACCGCGCTGTGTGTGGGATGCGTGTGATGGAAGATTAACAAATATATATATATTTTTAAAGACAGAATCTGGACTAGTCTCTGACTAGTCCAGAATCTGGCCGGTTCTTTATATTGGTTGGTGTGGTGGAGATCAAAATTAAATAGGTCACTCGCCCCCCCCCCCCCCCCCCCCCCACTCAGTGTTATTTAGGGAACGAGTATGCATGTTCCCTCTTTTTTTTAAAGCACCCCCTATCTCCGGGGCGAAAGAGCACCCCTTTACCGAAGATTTTGGGAACTCGCATGCGGTTCCTCCGATATATTTTGTAATAAGTCGATTTTCCTAAGCTTCTTCTTCCATTAACTGCCCATATTCCTCCTCTTCTCCATACCGTTTCATGGTAGCTCGGCTATAGTCGGGGTTAACCAATGATTGCAGGGCCCTCAGGGAGAACAGTATAAATACTGATTAGGCTACCCTGGATAAGCACAAGACATATTTTTTGTTTTCATTAATTATTATCATTATTATTATCATTATTATTATCATTAATATTATCATTATCATTATTATTATTATTATTATTATTATTATTTTTATTATTATTATTATTATTGTTATTTTTATTATTATTATTATTATTATTATTTTTATTATTATTATTATTATTATCATTATTATCATTATTATTATTATTATTATCATTGAAAAAGAATCAAATGCAGAGGCCTCGTTACAGTCAAGTCCTGACAACAGAGGGCGGACCTGCTGTAGCGATGGCCACGGACTCAACTACACCCTACCCATGTTTCGCCCATGCATCACGACTCAGCGAGAAGATGGGTCTACGGTGGTGACCATCCCTAAGCTCATCCCAGCATCCCCTCTCTATGATACCCAGTGCAGAAGGAAGAACAAACACGGAATCCCTCCAGGGAGAAGAGTCTGTCGTCTTCCCGGTACGGTATGGGCGTTAATTCCGGGGGGGGGGGGCTGCGTACACCCCCCCCCCCTCCCAACCAATCTTGAGGGAGGATAATTAATGCTTGTGCAATATACCCCGCAAAATTAACTCACACGTGAAAAGTTTGATAAAATTGATATAAGACTCTTGTATTAGTGAAAAGTTATTAGAATACTAAAAATTACTAAATCCTAAATTACTCCTATTTTTGCAAGTGATAATTTGGCCAAGTTATATTTAGTTAAAAGGTTTTGGTTAACTGTGGGGCTATTTTCATAAAACTACTTATTCAGTATTAGTTCATTGATTCTACTTGTTGATAATTATGTCAATAATGTGTCGATATTTTGTATTTTGTATTTGTGGGCTAGACTTGGAACATGTTGTAAGTCTTCATCCATTGGTTGTTCTGGGCTGCGGCCCCTACATAACACACACACACACATAACACTTTATATAAAAGTAGGAAGTGCAGACTTGATTTCTGATTAGAAATCGTGTTCCTTGGAATAATATTGTTGTCAGGAGGAGGAGGGGGGGGGGTCATTCAAGCCCTTCTGATAATCCTGGCTCCGCCCTTCACCCTTTAAGCCTACTCATCAAAATAATTAGTGCGTGTGTTCCTGAGCATTGAATGAGATTACTGTAGAGGTTGCATGGTCTAGTGGATAAGTCCCCAGACTATAAAGCACAAGGTACGAGGTTCGAATCACTGCCACGACAATCCTGTCCTTTGGCGACATTCTTCTACATTTGTGACTCTCCACCCAGGTCAAGTTAATGGGTTAGTTCATTGAAATGCTAGGACACCGTGATAGTAGCCATGCTAACAGCTGGGGTAAGAGCTGTAGAGCCCTAGGAGAGTCGTGTATGACAGACATGAACGCTTTACAGGAAATAACCCTCTATTCTTCTCCTTATTCATCTTCTTCTTCTCATCTTTCTTCTTCTTCTTTTTAACTTCTTTGTTTCTTTTGCTTCTTCTTATTCACCTCATCATTTTCTTCCTTTCCCCCTGAATTCCTTCTTCTTCCTCTTAGCTCCCCCTCTTCCTCCTTTACCTCCTCCCCTCTTTCTCATTTTCCTCTTTCTTTTTCTTCTTCTTCTTCTTCTTTTCCCCCTCCTCCTCCAGTCCTCCTACTTTTCCTCCTCCTTCTTTCTCATTTTCCTTTTTCTGTCTTTCTTTATTAATATTCAAAAATTATTATGTTAATGATGGTGATGATTATGATTATGAATATTGTTATTATTATTATTGATATCATCATGATTATTGTTCATATTATCATTATTATTATTATTATAACCATTACTAACAATGCCATAATTAATGTTGTTATTATAATTATTATTATGACGACGATGATGATCGCCCAGCAATTGGTTTTTCTGATGAAAGTTTTCATATCATTTTGTACGATTTAGCAGACTGCATGAATGACCCCTGTGAGCATGGTTGGTGCGAAGAGACAATGACTGGCTACCAATGCCACTCGTTTGAAAATTCTTCAATAACCGTTGGTGACAAAGACACCACCATCACTAGCGCCATAACCACTACCACAACTACCACAAAGTCAACTAGAGAGACCCCGCAACCAGCGACAACGTCATCATCGACAACGCCTTCACAGGACCGTAAGACTTTACGGATTCTCGGCTGGCTCGGGCTCGGTGGCTACTTTTTTAAAACCTTACCCAGCCATCCTAGCGCTGCATTTAATTGGCTTAAAATCACAATCAACAGAAACCTAGCCATAAATATTAATTATACACTCACTAACCGAATCGGATGAGATAATTTATCATATAATGAGATTTCATAATAATAATAATATTCGGTTCTTGTATAGCGCATATCACATTAGATAATAATAATTATACTACTAATGATAGTGGGTTCTTGTATTGCGCTCATGTCTGTGATACGTGACACTCCTGACGCACCCAATTATTACCCTGACTTTGGCACGGCTACCAGTACGGCGTTCTAGCATTTCAAGGAACTAATTCCTGCCAGCTACCCATTTACATTTACCTGGTTTGAGTGTGGCAAATGTAGATCAATGTCTTGCCAGAGGACATTAGTGTAACGGCGGGACTCGAATCGTGGACCTTGTGTTCGACAGTCCGGTCGGTGACATATCCAATCGACCACGACACTTCTACAAGAAAATCGATTTGTGCAAATCTATGTTTACTTTAAAAAAATGACATATATCGCAAGTAAATCGGGAGGTTTACCCAGGTCGAATGCCTTCCCAGGTCGAAACTTTTTCATTATAATTGCGAGTAGTTTGCGACATGCCGTTATAGTCCAGAATATGGCCGATTTAATGTCGATCTCCACCACACCGTATACCAACGCAAATACTACTACTACTAGGTCGAGCGTACTCGCACTGATTTGACAAGCTTTATCCATTCAGTTCTATTCTCCATGATCTTTGGGAGCTCCTGCCTTGGTAGACAGGTGTCCTTTTCTAACTAGTCAATGTAAGTCATTGCTGGGCGCCCTCTGGTGCGTTTGCCCCTTGAGGGCTCCCAGAAGAGCAATTGTGAAATGATTTCACTCTTGCTCCTCCAGCAGTGCCCACTGAAACGGAGGCGGCGGTCTCTCAGTCTGTCTGAGATCGGTGTAATGTCCCTATACAATTCTATATTGGTCATATGGTCCCTCCAGTTGACATTTAGTGCTGCTCTCAAGAGTCTTGTATAGCAACCATCCAGTTGTTTTTCCAGGCTACTCGTCAAAGTCCAGGCTTCTGATCCATAGACCAGTACAGTTTCCACTTAAAAGAAACGGACTTTCAGTTTTCTACCGAGGTTTGATTTCAAGATGGCTGTCAGCTTGTTCAAAGCAGTCCAGGCTTTTGCCTTTCGGATATTCAGATCTTGTTTTGACTGATCAACCTACGAGCCAAGTATATACTGAAAATTTTGGACCTGCTTCAACTTTGTCCTGTCAGCAGTACAAATCTCGCCTTCACGAAGGTTGTACAACATGAATTCTGCCTTAGTACTGTTTAACTGTAGACCAACTTGGCTTGCTGCAGACTCTACTTGGTCTAGGAGCTCATGTGCCTTTTCCAGATTGTCTGAAATTAGTGCAACATCATCAGCAAAGTCTGTATGTGTGATCATTACAGCAGGATATCTGCTACTTTTCCTTTCCTGTAGGGTGAAACCTAGATCCTCGAACCCTTCAGTAGTCATTCTTAGAGCATAATCCAATGCTATGATGAATAGGTATGGTGCTAAGGTATCTCCTTGAAGCACTCCTGCTAAGATGGTACAGGAGTCAGTCTCTCCATCGGGTGAACGCACTTGAGCTGTGGTATCTTTGTACGTCACCCCTACTGCTGTAACTATTGTGTGTGGTATTCCGTAGGCTCTTAGGATCTGACATCTTCTTTCAATAAAATTGATTGAATCAAAGGCCTTCTTAAAATCCACGAACGTAAGCACTACTGTCAGATGCTTTGCTTATACCTTCCACCAGTCTTCACAAATTAGTTAGAATTTTCGCTACTGTAGATCTTCCTGGACAGAATCCATTCTGGTTCTTGCGGTGAAGGGGTTCCAGGTGAGGACGGATTCTATTCAAAAGCATTTTGTTAAATACTTTTGCAGCTACTGGGGTCAGTGCTATATCCCACGGCAGTTTTGAGGGGTACTGAGATCTCCTTTTTTGGTACAGGGATTATTATGCTCCTAGACCACAAGTCTGGTTTCTCGCCATGGATAAGTGTTCTGTTACATACTTCCAAAAGCTGTTTGTCAAGGGCACCAGACTTCCATACCTCTGCTGGGATTCCATCCACACTTGTGCATTTATTATTGGAGAGGGAGGTAACTGCTACTTTGAGTTCTGCAATGGTAAATTTGCTTGTTTTAATTGGAAGTGTCTTTTGGACCATCTTCCTTATTGGGTTGTTGTTATCCGATGGTGGTTGACCAAGAGGATAAGAAAAGTGATCTTTCCACTGGGTTATGTCTCTCTTGGTTTTTCTTACCTCTAAGCTGATCCACTGGGGTCGAGGCCTTTCCAGTGATCTCTTTTACAATATCCCATACTTTCCTAGTCTGCTGTTAGACTGCACCATGCAATCTCGATCTCAGTGCATTTTTTAGCTATGTAGTTTGACTGCTCTTCATCGTATGCATCCTGGAGATCTTTCTTGGCTTTGTCAAGTGTTTCTGCATGTTCGGCAGTTGGTGCGCCATTCTTTTTATTATATGCTACATGTATAAATTATACCTTTAGGCATTTCCGTTTCTCCCTGATCTTTTCGTTTTCCCATGGCGCCCATTTCTTCTTACCCTTTCTCTTTGGTACATATTTCGTGGCTGCTCCTTCGTGAGCTTCTATTAGTGCAGAGTAGATCTCGTTCGCTGTAGAATTCTCGATATCTTGATACAATGCCTCAAATATGTTGTTTACCTCCATTGTTTATGCTTCCTTAATACTACAATCTGATTTAAAGAGCTGCCAGTCATGATGAGAAAGATTTGATTTGGCTTTTACCTTCGTATTGCTTCCCAAGCTTAGTTGCATTTTGGTGGAGACAATTCGATGGTCCGAGTTCAAGGGGCAACAAAAGAGTTGTAAGCTTGACAGTCTTTCACACTATTTCTCCACTTTTTGTTCACTAGGATAGTTGTGCCTGGCTCTTATTTGGGTATGTAAATGTCCACAACTTTTCTTTGACTTTTTGAAAGCGTGTGTTACACGCAATCAGGTCACATTCGAATGTCATGTTCAGGCAGCAAGTATACTGCCCATTTCTGTTAGTCCTATTGCCAAAAGTAAAACCCTTGCTGTCTGCAGAGCTAACCTGGGCATTCATGTCACCACAAATAATCTTCATGTTGTGCTGAGGGATCTTTTTAATTACATCAGACAGTAAGCTATAGAAATTTACAGCTTAATTGTAAATAATCACATTAGATATTCAATTGCAGCGCTAAGATGGCTGGGTTAGGCTTTTTTAAAGTCGCGGCCAAGCGGGAGGGGGGACGGGGGAGGGACACATGTCCGAAATACTCTGATAAACAAGATGAGAATTTAAAGGTCTATCATTTACCCCTCTTTTTACCTCACGATTTACCCATGTTTTACCCTCTTTTATCACAGTTTGTCTTTCAACTCCTTGTAAAAATGGAGGGACTTGCGAACAGTTAGTGACGTCGTTTCTATGTACTTGCCCTCCGATGTTCTACGGTCCAGTGTGTGGTAAGTATATTATTGCTAGCGCAACTGGTGGAGTAGCAGGTGATTTATTCTGTGCATTATTCAAGGAAGCGGGACTCGAAGGGAGGCGCGATAGCTCAGTCGGTAGAGCAGTGCCCTTTAATTAGTCCTCATTATCATTACTCATTAATCCTCATTACCAGGTCCCTCGGAGAGGACCTGAAGCCATCGACCGTCTGGTTGCTTACTAACACGCATTTATTCTTTCTTAGCAGTCAGGTGAAATAACCACCACCACTATCAAATGAGGGCCCCTTCGAGGCTCTGAATGAGACTACCCTCCCATAAGATAAATAAATAAATAAATAAGTAAATATATATATATATATATATATATATATATATTCCTTTAATTTCCTTTCATCTGTACTGATCCATGGTAATAGATAGAGATTCTGTATCCATTGGCTTTGTTACTACAAGGTACATTCATTTTACAAATACAATGCACATAGAACATAAAAAAAATCACACTAACGTTTTCCAGTTTTTGTATATTTGCCTACATGCAGATCAATATTTACTTACGCAATTACTTTCGTAATTATATACGCAATGTATTTTATGAATGCATTACCATTATTCCTTAATGATTTTAGTGTACATATTGGTTTCAGAATATTGAAATAATAATAATTTTTGCCTGGTATAGTATCACGACATGTATCCCATTGAATTACTTTGATGTATATCTACATAGAATTAAGGGATATCAGATCATGAGGTGAATATAAAAGAATGAATGCAGTCGTGTATAATGGTGCATTTTGAAGAAAACAAGCAGTCACCGACCCCTCCCATTATAATGTTTTGCAGAGAAAAAAAAGATACAGACAAAAAAAGTGTTCCGTCAAAAAAAGTAAACAATAACTAATTGCGGTTATAGAATTTGTCAAAAGCTAAACTTCAATCCAGAGGGATTTAAGAAACTGTTACAGTTTCCAAATAACTGTACGCATGTACTTAACAAGAAGAAATGATGAATAATATATAAATATATAAACAACTAAATAAATGGTTAGTAATGAATGAAATATGAACCAATAAATAAATAACAAATAAATGAATATAAATCTATGATAAATGAATAAACAAATAAATGAAGAAACAACTTGAAATGTTATACAGTGGATATAAAATGTTATTACATTGTAGTCCTACATTCGATTTCGTAAGTTGATGTAAACACCAGAATGATGATTCAAATCTATTTTTTTGTCATGGGCGATTGTATACGATTTGACCCCCTCCCACCCCCTTCTCTCTCTCTCTCTCTCTCTCTCTATATATATATCTCTTACTCTCTGTCTCTGTCTCTCTCTCTCTCTTTCTCTCTCTCTCTATCTCTCCGTGTGTATCTCGTATGTGTTTTGACAGAGTGTCCCGTACTCCACACACCTGATGTGGGTGATACCAGACGGTACGCCTTTCCTGGCTTCTGGATTGCTGAGAATGTGACGTCATTTGACTTCATGGTCAGCGCTGACAATGATGCGCACATTGGACTCTTCGCAAGTAAGGTGTCAGACGAAAAATACGAAATAGGTAAGTCAGTTGTGTCATTGAGATTTTGAGTCAGGGGCTGCGATCCCGGGTAGGCGGGAGGGGACACCCCGCCCGCTCCCCGTCCCCGGAAATATTTCTTTGGAGGATATCTACCGCCCCGCCCCATCCCCCCCCCCCCCCCGAGAAATATTGAATCTTCTCGCTCCGTCACGACGGACCCTCGCTTAAAGATAAAGACCAGTTATGGTCATGCGATTGCATTGTGAAAGAAACGTTGTGGAATCGATCAAAAAAAGGTTGATCATCTAGCATATAACTATTGGTGTGTACTGCAAGGTTCTGGAATCAGCAAAATGAAAAGAAATTTGGCCCAGTCTTCGTAAAGTTACAAGCACTGTACACAGAAAGATGTATATGGGACTACGCACACGTGCGTTTATCTCTCACAGTCCAATAGATAAACTAATTTACCAAAATAATATATCAATTAGTAGGCGGTTTCCCGGCAAAATTTGTATCATCATGTATTAGTCAAAACATATTCTTTCACAGGATTGGTAATATGAGCTTCCATTTCATTTTTTGAAATTGGGGCGTTTCCAATACTGGTCTTTACCTTTAAAAATCAAAAGTCTTAAAATGTTGAAGAAGAGGGTGCAAGATAGAGGTGGGAAGTGGTATAAGTCGTAGGTATTTAACAGGCAGAGATTCCACCATGTGTTTATTGTCTGTCTGTTTACAACACACTATAGAAAATGCAAATTTCCGGAAGGGCTTAGCCTAGATACACTAGTTTGCTGGCTCGATGATCTAACTGTATTACATATTATATTCCACATACAAAGAATCTTGCGCTACGATTGGTCAAAAGTAAATCACGTGATAAAAAATAGTTCGCCCATCATTGATGGGAGAAGAAAAGTTCGTTGCACTGTGTAGATAGTAGTACTTTCTACACAGTGCAACGCACTTTCACTGAAGATAGAATCTACAAAGTGCAAAGCACTTTCTTGTGTACGTTGCGCATACGTATGTACGTACTGCATGGACTGTACGTATCGTACACCGTTTGCTAGTTGTTAATCGATGATTTGTTGCTCTAAAATGACAGAAGAAGTGAAATGTTTCCAAAGTGGAATATAAAGGAATATAAAGCAAATAATCACCTTTTGGTTTCAGGCGATGGCAAACTATCTCTTCCTCGGCGATCTGAATGGATACGCTCTCTTTCCTCAGCTTCGCTTCGGAAAGATAGTTACATCCAGATTGCCTCGGAAGTGATAGTTTGTCCCATCATCTTCACCAACGGTAATTGTTTGCTTATTATATAAAATATGTATCTTTAACTCCCTTCTTTCTCTCTCGCTCTCTCACACACACTCGCACACGCACACTCTTCTTTTGTAATTTTGTTTTATTCCTCCAAATGTGTAATACAAACAAACACATACAATTAAATAAAATAAATAAACGTTTTCAATATTAATTGCTTATAGTACATAAACATAATTAAACAATAATTCATTTGTAGTATAATAATATTCCACATACAAAGAATCTTGCGCTACGATTGGTCAAAAGTAAATCACGTGATGAAAGATAGTTTGCCCATGATTGATTGATGAAACACACACAATTATCTTTCTCCCCCCCCCCCCCCCCCCCCTCTTCCTCTCTCTATCCTTTATCCCCCTTTGTCTCCGTTCCATGGAAAGGGGAAGGGGCTGTTTTAGGGGGAGCGCAATACACTCTGTACTGCCCTCTCGTTGTGCTACGTCTTCTTTCACAATGCATCACAATGTATCATGAATTGGAAGCTTTCCACATGTGGAGGGGGTGGGTGGGAAGGGGTAGGGAAGGAAGGAAGGATGGAGAGGGGAGGGGGTAAAGAGGAAGCGTGCACTGCGCACCAATGACTTCTCCTCTCTCTTATTTTTCATTTACTTTTGTTAAAACGAAATGAACAGTATGAACTTGTGAACTTATATTTATCATACAGTTATCGGTGGATGGAACAATGCTCGTAGCGTTATCGGACGAAGTTTCAGTTACAATCGTTGGGCTTGGAGAGATTTATATCCTCAACACGACTTCCGTCTGACAGGAATTCCGGTTTTTGACCACTATCAGCTATCCTTCGCCAACGGTTATATTAAGTTAAGTCGTTATGATACACAATTACCCTTTATAGACGCCACTGACCTGGATCCTCTTGCAATCAACTGTGTCGGAATAATGACTGGGTATGGATCAGTAGGGTATTGGAAGTTCCCGACATTCTGCGAGGAAAGCCACAACCAGGATCATGCATAAGTACTGGTTGAGACATATAGACCAAAAATTAATTGAATTGTATAGTCAATCTGCTGTTAAACTTGGGATTGTCAATAAATGTAAAACATTGTAGCTTTTTCTCGTTTCATGAAGCAGTCATAAGTTCAAATTTGCCGACATCCGATGTAATACACGCGTTTCAGTCGGATAATAGTGAACTTTTACGACTGTTTCGTGAAACGTTGACCTGTTTCATAAAATAATTGTTATAGCATGGTAAAAAATAAAATAATGTAACATTATTGATCACAGTAATGGTGGTCATCTGTATGGACAAAGCCGGGGGAATACCTCGTAAATAATTCTAAGATGATAATTTGAAGAATGTGGAGTTCATTGTAGACGAGAAGTCACATTTATTTCCTTTTCATTCCCCGTGCAATGTGTAAAACATAGAGAAAAATAATTTATTTTTTTAAATCAGGAAATATAAGAAGGCGAAATAGAAGTAGACGTATCAAAAGATGGTGAAAATGAAGAGATTATCTGAACTTCGTAGCATTTAGAAAAATATTTGTTGTAGAAATTATTGGGGTCACCAAACCTGTCATTATTTTGACCGATGACATTTGAAGATGAATTATGAATATGATAAGACGAGAAGATGCATATCTAGAAGGTTTAATTTTTTCTAAACATATCAAAATCACAATTGTTGCACTTGAGGAATGAAGACTGATTATATTTTAAATTCAGTGTTGAAGAATATACTTTTTAAGTAAGTCATCACTGTAAGGCGGTCATTGGAATGTAACTTACTTGAATATCAAATATATGTTTTAATCTGTTGTAAATATTTCTTATTCTTCTGTTCATTAGAATTTTCCGCTAAATATATTTTGTGTAATTCTTTTGTGTAATATTTATTGTATTGGTGGTAGTACCATGCACCAGTTGATTAACTCTCAGCTTTCTTCTTCTATTAGAACCAATACAATACCAAGGTGGACTTCCCCCTATAAAGTCCAAAAAGGATTCCGCCTAATTGGCGGATACGCCATATTTCCCAAACGAAGAATCCAAACTCTAACTGTAAAATATACGTATATTCAAGTTTTAATTGTAATTAAGTATGTTTGACACAGCCTTGTATTCGTACTAAAAGCGATAGGTTTAACTAGAGTTGTTCTCATCAGTAATCTACGATATTTAAAGTGTCTATATTTCTCCCAATCCTATATAATCTATCACAATTCTGTATACAAATGATAGTACCCCTTAAAATAAATAAATAAATAATAAATGGACATTTAGATGTGTTTTTGCAAAGTGTGCACGCTGCCACGGTCACGGCAAATTATTTAGACTCCTGTTGTGTTAGCATTCTAATCGCCAAGCAGAAATTTGTTTTTCTTCTTCCACAATTATGATACCACATTGAAATTTGTAATGATAGAGCTTGGCTGTGATCATCGAACTGTAACTATAGATATAGCAATGTCAATAACAATAACAATGTCAAAATCGATCTGCTTATGAGATTGGGATTTATTGATCATTGCTATGAATGGCCGTTCATTGAACCTCTCTTTAATTAGCTTTTCCTTTCATTTTTATCTTGCAATCACATCGTCCTGTTCATCAAAATGATCAAATTGTAAATATTATGGACTCATTTCCAGCTTGAAAATATTTGAAAGATGAATAAATGTACATCATACAACGTCATTTTTCCCTTCTGATTATCTTAATCTTTTATTTATTTTGTTGCATAATACTTGGACGTAATTACATTATTCCTTATGTACGTAAAATACTATAGACATTGCTCATGAAACTGTAAAAATAGATTTGTGAATTCATTTTTGACATGATCAACACAAATTCATCAGAACAAGTTGTTTTTTTCTAGTCATCGATTGGAAAGTCGGGTTTCGTTTCTTAAAGAACACTAAAGCATCTGGGAGATTTCATTTCGGAGCGGGGGGGGGGGGGGGTAAATTACTTTTCGCATCCGTTACAGGTATTTTGGAAGAGTAGAGCTCACGCACAACAAGTTTGTGTCAATATTGTTTGTATATTTTGTAGGAACGTTTTTAAGAGAAAAGAGCTTTGAACAACGATCGACAACTCCGACCTTAAAAACAGTTGACATCAGGCCAACTTGAATATGTCGGTGTTCTTGAGTGTCGGTCTCACGCAGTGGCGGATCTAGGGGGGGGGGCCTCCCCTGTCCCCCAAAACAGGTAAATTTAACCTTTTTAACAAAAAAAGAAGACGGCCCTCTCCCCCTGGCGCAAGGGGGGGGTGGTGTTGATTTAAAAATATTAGTGCTCTTTACATCCCCCCCCCCGCTTTTTTCGCCGGCTGGCTGATTCGGCGCTAAATATTTTTTCACGAATTAGGAAAAAGAATGACAAATTAGTGCTCCTTAATTTTCATTTGTATCCCTAGACACTTGATATCCCCATGCCTTTGCCCAGGTTATATGATTTAATATATAATAATAATAATAATATTTAATTGTTATCATATTGCGTGCATGAAATTTTAATGAACTTTGAACATGAACTTTGAAGAATTGATAGTTTTGTCTGAATATTGTATGATCATAATTATTGATTTTTATATAAATAGTTTATCAAAATCACATTTTTCATGATTTGACTGACAAAAATTACCCTATATTAGTGCATCCACACGAAAACATATTACTATCTATATAACTTGGATACTGGTGTGAGGAAATAAGATATTTGGGGGCGGGGGAATTGGAAATTTATATTATTAATATAAAGAAAACAATTAGTTGATAGTGAGGCAATGACGTCAGACTCATGAGTGAGTTACCAATTTGTCTTGTGATTTTCAGAGTTTTTCATGTCATTAAAAATTCATAACTTTCTTATTAGTTATCCGATTTTGCTCAAACTTTTTTGATTGCTTTGTCTGATTTTTCTGCTTCTATTGAAAGTAAGTAATTTTTGGAGCTCTGGAGTGGACTTGCCCTTCATTATTTATATACTTCGTCATGCTGCTATGGCTTGATGGACTCGGGGTAAAGGGAGAGAATGCATGGGGGAGGAGGAGGGGGAGGAGGGGAAGGAGGAGGGAGAGGAGGAGGAGGGGAGGAGGGGAAGGACGAGTGGGATCGAGGATCTATAGGAGGAGGAGTGTTCTGAAGAAGCGCACGCGTTTGTACGTCAGTGTCGTTTGAGTTAAGTGTAGTCTGCAGGCACATACTCTATTCGATACCTCAACATAAATCCATAAAGCGATGAGCAGCTTGCCCAACGTTTTCTGTCTTTGGCTGTCAAAAGCTTATGGAGTGCAGTGTATACCGTGGAATCAAGATATCAACATAGTCTCACAGCTCAGACTGTCAGACGCTCTCTTAATCATCAAGATTGTAAAGGGGTCTGTTTCTGCAAACTAAGTTCAGGGTATCCTGAGTGTGTATTTCGCGTATTTGCGATCGATGTTCCATGTGTGACGCACACAGCTAGCTAGCTTGAAGTGCTAATTCAGAATTCTGCCACGACGAGAGTGCTTGCGATTTCTGATCACTGCTAAAATGGTAATATTAGTTTCTCTCAGTTCTTGCTATTTTGTACCACTGTTAAACTTGTCATTAACATGTCTTTGTTTCTCTTTTATTTATTTTCCAGACAACCTACACAGACAAAGGACCGAAGGTAAGAAACGTGAATTCTTGTTCCATTCCGCGATGATGACTTGTGTATTGTATTTGTAATGTAAGTGTGTGCATAATGATCGGATCATGCGCCGGTTGTACGCTAGCTACACCGTGTAGATTTGTACATGCAGATATTATTAGTAAGTAGCATGCGAAACAATTTTATCGGATCAGTAATGGATTTTGTGTTTTTATTTTTATCTTTCCTTGTAGCCGGATGCTGGCCGGTTCGTTGCATTCGATCACATTTCTTTTTGGGTCGGCAATGCCCTCCAAGTAAGTATTTGAATGTTTGAAAACATGCACGATGCAAATGGGATATGAGAAACAGCTGAGACAGCCATTGCAATCAGCTAGATAAACGGCATTGTGATTGGATAAATGCGGTGGTGTGTCTGGGGGCTTGGCCGTGTTTGTAGATCGTGTGGCAGGCCTGGCTGGCAGCCATGCATACATGCAGACTTACCATAAACCTGTTTTGAAGATGTAGAGGTCTAGTGCATAGTAAACTCTTGTGCTTGAAAAACAGATCACAACAAAAATAATTAATGAATAAATAGGTAGATGAATAAAAGAAAAAATAATTCAATAATGATAATGATATTATTCATAATAACGGCGATAATAACAACTTTTCTTTAATTTTTCCTTTGAAGTGAATTTTGTGTGGGCACTAGCATGCTAGTGACTAGATTAAACTTGATAATTTAATATTTTCAGTAATCTTAATGAATCTCTGTTGATTTAATTAGGGATTTTAGTTTTTGACAAATTGAAGGCCTTTCTAGTAGAATACAGTACAGTATTTCTGTATTTCTAATAAATCCAGAAAACTGTCTTCGTTTGTTGTTTTTTCTAAAACCTTTTGTTGGATTTTAAAGAGTTTGACTCATAATGTCTCCTTGTACATTCTAATTTAGGCTGCAACCTTTTACTGTGTGCGTATGGGTTTTGAACCCTACGCCTACAGGGGCCTGCAAACAGGAAGTCGACAAGTCTGTACCCATGTTGTCCGCCAAGGAAAGGTAGGCATATCTAGTTCTCTCTCTCTCTCTCTCTCTCTCCCTCTCTCTCTTTCTCTTTTTCCTGCACTCTCTTTTTTTCTCTCTCTGTCTCTCATACCCTGTGGGATCTATACACCTGTGCCCCATTTTAAATTGTAGGCCTCTCTCTTCAGAAGGCATTCATGAATGCAGTAAAATAAGTGTATAAACAATGAAAGTGTACAATCACACTTTGACAAACTTGCCAGAAATCAGAAATCACATAAGCCTACTTGCACTAAATCACCAAGCACTAGCCTAATGGACCAAGACCCGTTTTACAAAGCCTTTTTTCAATGAAAAATGACTAAAATCAGTGACAAATCTGCTGATAACCAATCAGAAGCAAGGATTTCGGTAGCTTATAACAAAAACTGTAATTTGTCACTGATGACAATTTTTGTGAAACGCCCACAATTATTATTATTAGAGACCATGTGTTTTGTCAATTTGTTGATCAACCTGATTCATTCTCTTTCTTTTTTCTTGTGAATTCATCATTGCATTTTTTTGCCAGCTTGTTTAGCAGATAGTATTGATATGTAGTCTTCAAAATACAAAACATAATTTATTTGGCGTTGTGCCAGCTAACAGTGGAAGTTACAAACTGATTCAGCCAAAGACACAGGTTAGAAACTGAGTCGCGTCTTTCGGATGGTGACATTTAAAGGTCGGTCCCCAGACGTAAATAACATATCTGATTGATACACGTCTATAAAAACCCAATACACACACATTTGATCATGTGAGAAATTTATTTTCCAATGTTACTGAACTGAAGGTTGCCTCTGACTAGAAACTAACTTCATCTAACTTCGTACATTTTTTTTTGTTTCTTTTTGCAGATCATGTTTGCTCTTCATTCGCCCTTGAATCCTTCGGGTGATGTCACTGAAGGTAATTTCTTACTTTACGCTATTTCAATGGTTTATATGTATCATTCTGTTCTGTGGGGTTGGTGGTAGAGCTGGCACTAAAAGCTTGGTACCTGGGTACTGCCCGAGAGCTTCCTCGTTACCGGGTCAAAAAATATGATACCCATTACCGTCAAAGTGGGTTGTGAATGAAAAATAAGCCCCTTAATTTGATGACCTTGTTTTAGCAATCAAATAAATCAACACATGTGTACCTCTGCTCAGATCAGTATATTGTCCCATTTAAAATTATTATTTTCATCCATGTTTGCTGATGTTTAGTGCTAATCTGGTGTAAAAGTAGAAATAGAGCATGTGAGCGGCCATTTTGATTTGTTTCAGTTTGATTTCATACCCGCCCCAGGAACCCGAATTAAGAAGATACCGTAAATATTGGATAAAGTGTGGATTTCAACCCTGTCTCATGCTATACACTAACAAACGTGAAATATGAACTTTGTATAATCGAATGGAACACAGTCATCGATTACGTGCTGGATCAACTGTAATATTGTGAAGTATATTTCAACTGAAGATATTTTTAAAGCCCCAATTTAACAATGACACTAAAAATCATATGGCACTAATGTCCTTTGGCAATACATTGATCTACATTTGCCACAACTTAACCCAGGTGATGTAAATGGGTTCCTGACAGTAATTCATTCCTTGAAATGCTAGAGCGCCGTAAGGGCAGCCGTGCTAAAGCCTGGGTAATAATCGGGAGCCCAGGGAGTGTCAAATCTGACAGACATGAACGCTATACAAGAACCCACTATTATTATTATTATTAAACACATTCTCTTCCATCATGTTTTGATTGCAGAAATGGGAAAACACATGCAATTACATGGGGATGGAGCAAAGGATATTGCCTTTGAAGTGAACGATCTGGCTGGTGTTGTGGAGGTAATTATTTCAACCATTAAACAATGGGTTAGAGAACAAATTATCACATATTTGTTTATACGCTTAAAGGTCTTGCATGAATTATGGTCACACCATCATACATGAGTGGTACATACCCGGGTACACACAGATGTGTTTATACTCTACATAAGAAGGCTATACAATTGTTCAGGCTTGTAGATTGTTTGGTTTCAGCTGCAGTGACAGAAGAAAACTATCACCATTTCAAGTCAGGAAGTCAGAAGTCAGAAATTGTTTTATGCTATAAATTTCAAAAGGGAAGTGAGCATTTTATTAAGCAATAACATTTTCATGCTGGTATGTTGACTTATTTATCATTATTATTGCTCAATGGAAATTTTAAGAGGAGATTCGGGGAGACAAACTTGTTCATGAATTTTCATTATGAAACATGGTTGTTTGGAATAGTAGATCTCTACATCTATTAGTAGGCCGATATATAGTCAGTTTTATCAATTTGAATATAAAAGAGAACAAATGTCCTTTATGCCTCAGTCACACCTTTGCGTATGATGCTGCGTATTGCTGCACTGTACGGGGTATATCAATACGCAGCCGTTCCCAGCAATACGCGGCAAATTGAAGGTCAGGCAGTCACACTATTGCGTATCTATCTCGTAGGCAGCTCGTATGCCGCTCGTACTAAGACTGCCTACGGTTGCCTATGACCACGCTATAGCTCGCTGTTGACTCATAGCAGTACGATTCAATACGCAGTTTGCTCGCCACGTTGCGTATGTAACTGGTTCTTTGCTCGTTTGCTTGCTCGCTAGCCGCTCGCACCAGTACGTCTCGTTACGTCTCACTGCGTGTTCACTCGCTTTAGCTCGTCTGCTGTTCGTACTGCTGCGTGCCAGCTCGCTCTACAGCGTACCAGCTCGCTTGGGCTGCGACGCGTATAAATAAAAGTCATTTAAACGGTGCTTCTGACGAGTCTACATCTAAAAGAAAAATCAATCTAATGAAAAAAATGGCCCGGGAGCAGAGCTCTGCCTCGCAAAAGCTTAAGCTTTGGTTCAGCTGGAAGAAGCAGAGGACAAATGATGTTTATTTATTAACGTTATGTAGCGCCAGCGACGGTGGTTGGTGCTAGCATTGAGAGAGAGCTAAAGCGAAACGGCGTACGAGCTATACT
>JAVYIG010017491.1:0-25978 GCA_035222895.1 Strongylocentrotus droebachiensis | reverse complement strand
GTACTATTTGACCTTCTTGATAGGTACTAGTCTTGTTTAAACAGGATATGTTTGGCACAAGAGTTGTGCTCTGATGATCACCTTGTCGGAGGAAATTTTTCAAGTATTCCATAAACTATCTTTCATGCACGATTTTGTGTTGATATATTAGTTGTTCACGATTTGAATTACACTTTATTCAATTTTTATTTTTTTATTTTGTTCAGGTTCATCAAATTTGGTTGTATATGAAATGAAACGTATTTTTCCCCAAGATCGAATAATCGTGTGTTCATATCATCTTTCATTATCCAGAAACGACAACTACACGAGACACCACAGTGATGTCCACTACGGAATCCACCACCTCACGTCCTACCACAACTACTCGTGAGAAAACTTCAATATCACCCCCTCTCTCTCTCTCTCGCCCCCCTCTCTCTCTCTCTCTCTCTCTACTCTATCTCTCTCTCCCTCCCTCTCTCTCTCTCTCTTTCTCTCTCCCCCATTCCAATCTACATGCTTTCACTCAGTGCAAACATTTTAAAGATGTATTGCATCTTTTCTTACATTCATTTAATTTCTTTCGGCGCCTTATTTGTATTGTTGCATTATAAAAAATAAAAAATATATATACATTTACAATTATAAAGACATACTTATAAAAAGGAAGACAAAGAGCTGGCCCTACTTTTCCTTTAAAAAGGCTATCATCTTCTGTTATTTTGAACTTTTCGTAGTTGCTGCTTCTGCTGTTGTTTTTTGTTTATTGGTTGTCTTATTTTCTCACATTACCCATGGATTGAATAGGCTTTGGTACTTTAAAATTTGAACTTTGAAATACATTTATATACGGCCATCTTTAAAAAAATTGTATAAGGAGGAAATAATTTGTTGTATACATGACGCCACAAAGTGAGCTGTGTCTTCCTCTTTTTTGTGACAAAGCTAGCAGGTACTATTTGACCTTCTTGATAGGTACTAGTCTTGTTTGAACAGGATATGTTTGACACAAGAGTTGTGCTCTGATGATCACACCTTGTCGGAGGAAATTTGAGCTTCTACATCGAGAATACAGGCGGGTGGGGTTTACCACCCTGGAAATACATTCTTCAAGTATACCATAGACTAGCTTTGATGCACGATTTTGTATAGATATATTAGTTGTTCACGATTTGAATTACACTTCATTTAAAATTCCTTTTTTCTTTTTTGAGGTTTATCAAATTTGGTTGTATGTGTAATGAAACGTATTTTGCCCCAAGATCAAATAATAATGTGTTCATATCATATTTCATTATCCAGAAACAACTACTACACAGGACACCACAACGACGTCTACGACAGGCTTAACCACTTCAAGTCCTACCACAACTACTCGTAAGAAAGAAAACATCAGTATCCCCCTCTCTTTCTCTCTCCCTCTCTTCTTTCTCTCTCCCTTTTCTCTCTTTCCCCTCTCTCCCTCTCTTTCACCTACTTTGTAACTCTCTCTCATTCTCCCTCCCTTCCTCTCTTTCTCTCTCTCTCTCTCTTTCTCCCTTTTCTCTCCCCTCTCTCTCTCTCTCTCTCTTCCCTCTCTCTTCATCTCACTCCCTCACCTACGTAGTCACTCTCTCTCTCTCTCTCTCTCTCTCTCTTTCTCATCCTGCTCCTCTTTCTTGCACAACGGATGTGTAGCAATTATTTGTTTCACTTTAAAATGTTATGTTCACAAGTAAAACTTTACATTTCTTCTTTTCCTACATTCATTTGATATCTTTCGGTGTCCTAATTGTATTGTTGTATTGTATTTTACCATCAATTAAAAAACAACAAGAGCAAATATACATTTACAATTATAAAGACACACTTATAAACGGAAGACGAAAAAGAGGCTACCATCTTCTGTTATTGTGATCTTTTTGAAGTTGCTGCGTCTGCTGTTGTTTTTGTTCATTGTTTGCATTGCTTTCAGTATATATTATCACATTATCCATGTATTGAATAGGCTTTATCACTTTAACAAAATTGATAGCATGTAAGTCTTATCGACATGTTCTCCACAAATCTAACGACAGTTACAACTCTCCTCTTTAAGTTTTTTTTTTATGGTAATGGCATGTTTCTGAACTATATACTTTCGTATTACAAGTAAGTGAAAAATATGTTCAAAGTTTACTGGCATAATTAAACCTAATCCAAAAGGCAAACAGATAATGGAATATTCTTCAAATACCCAATGTTTATTTTTTGTAAGAAGTTCTGTCAAAATTAAACAAATGAAATAGTTTTTTCTATATGGCCATCTTTAAAAACAATTGTACAAGGAGCAAATAATTTTTCCCGTTAAATTCACTAGTCATATTGTTCGATAATCATAATCCTTTGTATGATAGTCATAAAACTTAGCTCTATTTAACAAGAATAAAAACCAAGCATACAATGTAGGATGAGAAAAGTGCACATTGTGTAAATATTTTCTGTTCTTTATCATTATGTCTTGGTAAATTTTGCCAAATAACTTGATCAGCTAGCCACATTATTCTCTAGTTTTCATTTTCTCATGATTACTTATTACTTCATCTTCTTTTAGAACAGCCATTGTATTGCCCACTATGTCAAACTTACGCTGTTTTACTCGCTTTCCAGTCATTTCCTCAAAGTATTTTGGGCCAAAACGTTCTCGCTCAATTGAATAGGTCTCAAACAAGATTATTTTCTTTGGAAGCGAATAGAAACTTTGTATCACATTGTGCCTTGATATTCGCTTTACAAGAACAGCATATCGTTGTTATATCTGCTTCTTCTTCTTGTTCTCCCTCTGATATTGTTGGAGATCAACAACAAGATGTTGCACTAGATATGTCCATAAGCAGGTCAAATAGTAACTAGTGAGAGGAAAGATATGAGATATGGTTTACATGAATCTTGTAGACAGAAATTACTGTTGCAGTATTCAGTTCATCACATATTTGAGAAGGGAAGAGAAGGGAGCTGGGTAACAGTGTGAGTTTTGTGAATGATTCGCCTTTGGTTGTGTCGTATAGGGGAAGATCTCTTCTGGCATGTGTTTAGTTCTGAGCTTCTTATGGAAGTCTTGTCTTAACGTCTCCAGTTGTGTACATGACGCCACAAAGTGAACTGTGTCTTCCTCTTTTTTGTGATAAAGCTAGCAGGTACTATTTGACCTTCTTGATAGGTACTAGTCTTGTTAGAACAGGATATGTTTGGCACAAGAGTTGTGCTCTGATGATCACACCTTGTCGGAGGAAATTTGAGCTTCTACATCGAGAATACAGGCGGGTGGGGTTTACCACCCTGGAAATACATTCTTCAAGTATACCATAGACTAGCTTTGATGCACGATTTTGTATAGATATATTAGTTGTTCACGATTTAAATTAAACTTCATTCAAAATTTCTTTTTTCTTTCTTGAGGTTAATCAAATTTGATTGTATGTGAAATGAAACGTATTTTGCCCCAAGATCTAGTAATCATGTGTTCATATCGTCTTTTATTATCCAGAAACAACTCCTACACAGGACACCACAACGACGCCTACGACAAGCTTAACCACCCCAAGTCCTACCACAATTACTGGTAAGAAAACATCAGTATCCCCCCCCCCCCTCTCTCTCTCTCTCTCTCTCCATCTCTCTCTCTCTCCCTTTTCTCTCTTTCCCCTCTCTCTCTCTCTCTCTCTATCTCTCTCTCTCTCTCTCTCTCTCACCTACGTTGTTACTCTCTCTCTTTCTCCCTCCCTCTCTCTCTCTCTCTCTCTCTCTCTCTCCTGCACCCCCTTTCTTGCACAACGGATGTAATGCAATTACTTGTTTCACTTTAAAATATAATGTTCACAAGTAAAAACTTTACATCTTTATTTTTGTTATCGCTCAAAATCAAAACGTCTTCTTTCAACATAAATTCGTTTTCAGCATCTCTCTCTTTCTCTATCTCTCTCTCTCTCTCTTTCTCTCTTTCTTTCCCCTATGTCAATCTATCTATCTTTAACTCAGTGCAAACATTTATTAGATGTATTTCTTTTTTTCTTACATTCATTTGATTTCTTTCGGTGCCCAAATTGTATTGTTGTATTGTTTTTTTTTTGCGTCAATTAAAAAAAAATAAAAAAAAATATACATTTACAATTATAAAGACACACTTATAAACGGAAGACGAAGGGATGGCCCTACTCTTCTTTTGAAGAGGCTACCATCTTCTGTTATTTTTAACTTTTTGTAGTTGCTGCATCTGCTGTTTTTTGTGTTCATTGTTTGCCATTGTTTTCAGTATATTTTATCACATTATCCATGTATTGAATAGGCTTTGTTACCTTAACAAAATTAATACCATGAAAGTCTTATCGACATGTTCTCCACAAATCTAACGATAGGTACAACGCTCCTCTTTAAGTTTGTTATAGTAATGGCATGTTTCTGAACTATATACTTTCGAATTACAAGTATTAAAGTGAAAAATATGTTCAAAGTTTACTGGCATAATTAAACCTAATCCAAAAAGAAAATAGATAATGGAATATTCTTCAAATACCCAATGTTTATTTTTGTAAGAAGTTCTGTCAAAATCAAACAAATGAAATAGTTTTTTTCTATATGGCCATCTTTAAAAACAATTGTACAAGGAGCAAATAATTTTTCCCGTTAAATTCACTAGTCAGATTGTTCGATAATCATAATCCTTTGTATGATAGTCATAAAACTTAGCTCTATTTAACAAGAATAAAAACCAAGCATACAATGTAGGATGAGAAAAGTGCACATTGTGTAAATATTTTCTGTTCTTTATCATTATGTCTTGGTAAATTTTGCCAAATAACTTGATCAGCTAGCCACATTATTCTCTAGTTTTCATTTTCTCATGATTACTTATTACTTCATCTTCTTTTAGAACAGCCATTGTATTGCCCACTATGTCAAACTTACGCTGTTTTACTCGCTTTCCAGTCATTTCCTCAAAGTATTTTGGGCCCAAAACGTTCTCGCTCAATTGAATAGGTCTCAAACAAGATTATTTTCTTTGGAAGCGAATAGAAACTTTGTATCACATTGTGCCTTGATATTCGCTTTACAAGAACAGCATATCGTTGTTATATCTGCTTCTTCTTCTTGTTCTCCCTCTGATATTGTTGGAGATCAGCAACAAGATGTTGCACTAGATATGTCCATAAGCAGGTCAAATAGTAACTAGTGAGAGGAAAGATATGAGATATGGTTTACATGAATCTTGTAGACAGAAATTACTGTTGCAGTATTCAGTTCATCACATATTTGAGAAGGGAAGAGAAGGGAGCTGGGTAACAGTGTGAGTTTTGTGAATGATTCGCCTTTGGTTGTGTCGTATAGGGGAAGATCTCTTCTGGCATGTGTTTAGTTCTGAGCTTCTTATGGAAGTCTTGTCTTAACGTCTCCAGTTGTGTACATGACGCCACAAAGTGAACTGTGTCTTCCTCTTTTTTGTGAAAAAGCTAGCAGGTACTATTTGACCTTCTTGATAGGTACTAGTCTTGTTAGAACAGGATATGTTTGGCACAAGAGTTGTGCTCTGATGATCACACCTTGTCGGAGGAAATTTGAGCTTCTACATCGAGAATACAGGCGGGTGGGGTTTACCACCCTGGAAATACATTCTTCAAGTATACCATAGACTAGCTTTGATGCACGATTTTGTATAGATATATTAGTTGTTCACGATTTGAATTACACTTCATTTAAAATTCCTTTTTTCTTTCTTGAGGTTTATCAAATTTGGTTGCATGTGAAATGAAACGTATTTTGCCCCAAGATCAAATAATCATGTGTTCATATCATCTTTCATTATCCAGAAACAACTACTACACAGCACACCACAACGACGCCTACGACAGGCTTAACCACCCCAAGTCCTACCACAACTACTCGTAAGAAAACATCATTACCCCCCCCCCTCTCTCTCTCTCTCTCTTTCTCTTTCCCCCTCTCTCTCTCTCACACCTACTTTGTAACTCTCTTTCTCTCTCCCTCCCCATTTTCTCTATTTCCCCTCTCTCTCTCTCTCTCTCTCTCTCTCACCCTTTTCTCTGTTTCCCTTCTCTCTCTCTCTCACCTACTTTGTAACTCTCTCTCTTTCTCCCTCCCTCCCTCTCTCTCTCTCTCCCTCTCTCTCTCTCTCTCCCCTCTCTCTCTCTCTCTCTCTGTCACCTACTTTGTCACACACTCTCTCTCTCTCTCTCTCTTTCTCATCCTGCTCCCCTTTCTTGCACAACGGATGCGTTGAAATTATTTGTTTCACTTTAAAATATAATGTTTACAAGCAAAAAACTTTACATTTTTATTTTTGTTATCGCTCAAAATCTAAACGTCTTCGTTCAAAATAAATTCGTTTGCAGCATCTCTATCTTTACCTCCCTCTCTTTCTCTCCCCTATATTTCAATCTATCTATCTTTGACTCATTGAAATTATGCTAAAAATTCAAAATCTTGAGGTTGATACCACAACAAAGTCTAAGTTTGCAGACCTTAAATTACATTTGACCTTGACTTTGTTACCTAAAAGACTAATCAAATGATTGATGATACTTGATAACCCCTACATGTATGTTCAAGTTTCATGGAATAGGAATGTATACTTTCAAAATGAAGTTAACAACTCAAAATTGTAACCTTTTGTTAAGTTTTGATGTTGAGAGTCTAAGTTTGTTAACCCAAAATGACCTTTGACCTTAATTTAGTGACCTGAAATTCTATTCACATGATTGGGGATACTTGATAACCCTTTGGTCCAAGTTTCATTGAATAAGAACTTATACTTTCAAAATTATATTAAAATTTCACAAACTTAACCTGAGGTTAAGCTTTCAATGATGATGCCACAACATAGTCCAAGTCTGTTGACCTGAAATGACCTTTGACCTTGACTTTGTGACCTGAAATTCTACTCACATGATTGGGGATACTTGATAACCACTTGGTCCAAGTTTCATTGAATGAAAATTTATACTTTCAAAATTATAGTAAAACATTTTGATGTTGACGCCGCCGCCGCCGTCGCCGTCACCGGAAAAGCGGCGCTTATGTCTCGCTTTTGCTACGCAGGCTAGACAAAAATGAAAACCAAGCATACAATGTAGGATGAGAAAAGTGCACTTTCTGTAAATATTTTCTGTTCTTTATCATTATGTCTTGGTAAATTTTGCCAAATAACTTGATCAGCTAGCCACATTATTCTCTAGTTTTCATTTTCTCATGATTACTTAAGGCTTCATCTTCTTTTAGAACAGCCATTGTATTGCCCACTGTGTCAAACTAACTCTGTTCTGTTTTGACGAACGATTTTGTATAGATATATTAGTTGTTCACGATTTAAATTAAACTTCATTCAAAATTTCTTTTTTCTTTCTTGAGGTTAATCAAATTTGATTGTATGTGAAAGGAAACGTATTTTGCCCCAAGATCGAGTAATCATGTGTTCATATCGTCTTTTATTATCCAGAAACAACTCCTACACAGGACATCACAACGACGCCTACGACAAGCTTAACCACCCCAAGTCCTACCACAACTACTGGTAAGAAAACATCAGTATCCCCCTCTCTCTCTCTCTCCATCTCTCTCTCTCTCCCTTTTCTCTCTTTCCCCTCTCTCTCTCTCTCTATCTCTCTCTCTCTCTCTCTCACCTACGTTGTTACTCTCTCTCTTTCTCCCTCCCTCCCTCTCTCTCCCTCTCTCTCTCTCCTGCACCCCCTTTCTTGCACAACGGATGTAATGCAATTACTTGTTTCACTTTAAAATATAATGTTCACAAGTAAAAACTTTACATCTTTATTTTTGTTATCGCTCAAAATCAAAACGTCTTCGTTCAACATAAATTCGTTTTCAGCATCTCTCTCTTTCTCTATCTCTCTCTCTCTCTCTCTTTCTCTCTTTCTTTCCCCTATGTCAATCTATCTATCTTTAACTCAGTGCAAACATTTATTAGATGTATTTCTTTTTTTCTTACATTCATTTGATTTCTTTCGGTGCCCAAATTGTATTGTTGTATTGTTTTTTTTTGCGTCAATTAAAAAAAAAAAACACCAATATACATTTACAATTATAAAGACACACTTATAAACGGAAGACGAAGGGATGGCCCTACTCTTCTTTTGAAGAGGCTACCATCTTCTGTTATTTTTAACTTTTTGTAGTTGCTGCATCTGCTGTTTTTTGTGTTCATTGTTTGCCATTGTTTTCAGTATATTTTATCACATTATCCATGTATTGAATAGGCTTTGTTACTTTAACAAAATTAATAGCATGAAAGTCTTATCGACATGTTCTACAAAAATCTAACGACAGTTACAACTCTCCCCTTTAATTTTTTTTTATGGTAATGGCATGTTTCTGAACTATACACTTTCGTATTACAAGTAAGTGAAAAATATGTTCAAAGTTTACTGGCATAATTAAACCTAATCCAAAAGGCAAACAGATAATGGAATATTCTTCAAATACCCAATGTTTATTTTTTGTAAGAAGTTCTGTCAAAATCAAACAAATGAAATAGTTTTTTTCTATTTGGCCATCTTTAAAAACAATTGTACAAGGAGCAAATAATTTTTCCCGTTAAATTCACTAGTCAGATTGTTCGATAATCATAATCCTTTGTATGATAGTCATAAAACCTAGCTCTATTTAACAAGAATAAAAACCAAGCATACAATGTAGGATGAGAAAAGTGCACATTGTGTAAATATTTTCTGTTCTTTATCATTATGTCTTGGTAAATTTTGCCAAATAACTTGATCAGCTAGCCACATTATTCTCTAGTTTTCATTTTCTCATGATTACTTATTGCTTCATCTTCTTTTAGAACAGCCATTGTATTGCCCACTGTGTCAAACTTACGCTGTTTTACTCGCTTTCCAGTCATTTCCTCAAAGTATTTTGGGCCCAAAACGTTCTCGCTCAATTGAATAGGTCTCAAACAAGATTATTTTCTTTGGAAGCGAATAGAAACTTTGTATCACATTGTGCCTTGATATTCGCTTTACAAGAACAGCATATCGTTGTTATATCTGCTTCTTCTTCTTGTTCTCCCTCTGATATTGTTGGAGATCAGCAACAAGATGTTGCACTAGATATGTCCATAAGCAGGTCAAATAGTAACTAGTGAGAGGAAAGATATGAGATATGGTTTACATGAATCTTGTAGACAGAAATTACTGTTGCAGTATTCAGTTCATCACATATTTGAGAAGGGAAGAGAAGGGAGCTGGGTAACAGTGTGAGTTTTGTGAATGATTCGCCTTTGGTTGTGTCGTATAGGGGAAGATCTCTTCTGGCATGTGTTTAGTTCTGAGCTTCTTATGGAAGTCTTGTCTTAACGTCTCCAGTTGTGTACATGACGCCACAAAGTGAACTGTGTCTTCCTCTTTTTTTGTGATAAAGCTAGCAGGTACTATTTGACCTTCTTGATAGGTACTAGTCTTGTTAGAACAGGATATGTTTGGCACAAGAGTTGTGCTCTGATGATCACACCTTGTCGGAGGAAATTTGAGCTTCTACATCGAGAATACAGGCGGGTGGGGTTTACCACCCTGGAAATACATTCTTCAAGTATACCATAGACTAGCTTTGATGCACGATTTTGTATAGATATATTAGTTGTTCACGATTTGAATTACACTTCATTTAAAATTCCTTTTTTCTTTCTTGAGGTTTATCAAATTTGGTTGCATGTGAAATGAAACGTATTTTGCCCCAAGATCAAATAATCATGTGTTCATATCATCTTTCATTATCCAGAAACAACTACTACACAGCACACCACAACGACGCCTACGACAGGCTTAACCACCCCAAGTCCTACCACAACTACTCGTAAGAAAACATCATTATCCCCCCCCCCCTGTCTCTCTCTCTCTCTTTCTCTTTCCCCCTCTCTCTCTCTCACACCTACTTTGTAACTCTCTTTCTCTCTCCCTCCCCCTTTTCTCTATTTCCCCTCTCTCTCTCTCTCTCTCTCACCCTTTTCTCTGTTTCCCTTCGCTCTCTCTCTCACCTACTTTGTAACTCTCTCTCTTTCTCCCTCCCTCCCTCTCTCTCTCTCTCCCCCTCTCTCTCTCCCCTCTCTCTCTCTCTCTCTCTATGTCACCTACTTTGTCACACTCTCTCTCTCTCTCTCTCTTTCTCATCCTGCTCCCCTTTCTTGCACAACGGATGCGTTGAAATTATTTGTTTCACTTTAAAATATAATGTTCACAAGTAAAACTTTACATTTTTATTTTTGTTATCGCTCAAAATCTAAACGTCTTCGTTCAAAATAAATTCGTTTGCAGCATCTCTATCTTTACCTCCCTCTCTTTCTCTCCCCTATATTTCAATCTATCTATCTTTCACTCATTGAAATTATGCTAAAAATTCAAAATCTTGAGGTTGATACCACAACAAAGTCTAAGTTTGCAGACCTTAAATTACATTTGACCTTGACTTTGTTACCTAAAAGACTAATCAAATGATTGATGATACTTGATAACCCCTACATGTATGTTCAAGTTTCATGGAATAGGAATGTATACTTTCAAAATTAAGTTAACAATTCAAAATTGTAACCTTTTGTTAAGTTTTGATGTTGAGAGTCTAAGTTTGTTAACCCAAAATGACCTTAATTTAGTGACCTGAAACTCTATTCACATGATTGGGGATACTTGATAACCCTTTGGTCCAAGTTTCATTGAATAAGAACTTATACTTTCAAAATTATATTAAAATTTCACAAACTTAACCTGAGGTTAAGCTTTCAATGATGATGCCACAACATAGTCCAAGTCTGTTGACCTGAAATGACCTTTGACCTTGACTTTGTGACCTGAAATTCTACTCACATGATTGGGGATACTTGATAACCACTTGGTCCAAGTTTCATTGAATGAAAATTTATACTTATACGCCGCCGCCGCCGTCGCCGTCACCGGAAAAGCGGCGCTTATGTCTCGCTTTTGCTACGCAGGCGAGACAAAAATGAAAAACCAAGCATACAATGTAGGATGAGAAAAGTGCACTTTCTGTAAATATTTTCTGTTCTTTATCATTATGTCTTGGTAAATTTTGCCAAATAACTTGATCAGCTAGCCACATTATTCTCTAGTTTTCATTTTCTCATGATTACTTAAGGCTTCATCTTCTTTTAGAACAGCCATTGTATTGCCCACTATGTCAAACTAACTCTGTTCTGTTTTGACGAACGATTTTGTATAGATATATTAGTTGTTCACGATTTGAATTACACTTTATTCAATTTTTATTTTTTTATTTTGTTTAGGTTCATCAAATTTGGTTGTATATGAAATGAAACGTATTTTTCCCCAAGATCGAATAATCGTGTGTTCATATCATCTTTCATTATCCAGAAACGACAACTACACGAGACACCACAGTGATGTCCACTACGGAATCCACCACCTCACGTCCTACCACAACTACTCGTGAGAAAACTTCAATATCACCCCCTCTCTCTCTCTCTCGCCCCTCTCTCTCTCTCTCTCTCTCTCTACTCTATCTCTCTCTCTCTCTCCCTCCCTCTCTCTCTCTCTCTTTCTCTCTCCCCCATTCCAATCTACATGCTTTCACTCAGTGCAAACATTTTAAAGATGTATTGCATCTTTTCTTACATTCATTTAATTTCTTTCGGCGCCTTATTTGTATTGTTGCATTATAAAAAATAAAAAATATATATACATTTACAATTATAAAGACATACTTATAAAAAGGAAGACAAAGAGCTGGCCCTACTTTTCCTTTAAAAAGGCTATCATCTTCTGTTATTTTGAACTTTTCGTAGTTGCTGCTTCTGCTGTTGTTTTTTGTTTATTGGTTGTCTTATTTTCTCACATTACCCATGGATTGAATAGGCTTTGGTACTTTAAAATTTGAACTTTGAAATACATTTATATACGGCCATCTTTAAACAAATTGTATAAGGAGGAAATAATTTGTTGTATACATGACGCCACAAAGTGAGCTGTGTCTTCCTCTTTTTTGTGACAAAGCTAGCAGGTACTATTTGACCTTCTTGATAGGTACTAGTCTTGTTAGAACAGGATATGTTTGACACAAGAGTTGTGCTCTGATGATCACACCTTGTCGGAGGAAATTTGAGCTTCTACATCGAGAATACAGGCGGGTGGGGTTTACCACCCTGGAAATACATTCTTCAAGTATACCATAGACTAGCTTTGATGCACGATTTTGTATAGATATATTAGTTGTTCACGATTTGAATTACACTTCATTTAAAATTCCTTTTTTCTTTTTTGAGGTTTATCAAATTTGGTTGTATGTGTAATGAAACGTATTTTGCCCCAAGATCAAATAATAATGTGTTCATATCATATTTCATTATCCAGAAACAACTACTACACAGGACACCACAACGACGTCTACGACAGGCTTAACCACTTCAAGTCCTACCACAACTACTCGTAAGAAAGAAAACATCAGTATCCCCCTCTCTTTCTCTCTCCCTCTCTTTCTTTCTCTCTCCCTTTTCTCTCTTTCCCCTCTCTCCCTCTCTTTCACCTACTTTGTAACTCTCTCTCATTCTCCCTCCCTTCCTCTCTTTCTCTCTCTCTCTCTCTTTCTCCCTTTTCTCTCCCCTCTCTCTCTCTCTCTCTCTCTTCCCTCTCTCTTCATCTCACTCCCTCACCTACGTAGTCACTCTCTCTCTCTTTCTCATCCTGCTCCTCTTTCTTGCACAACGGATGTGTAGCAATTATTTGTTTCACTTTAAAATGTTATGTTCACAAGTAAAACTTTACATTTCTTCTTTTCCTACATTCATTTGATTTCTTTCGGTGCCCAAATTGTATTGTTGTATTGTTTTTTTTGCGTCAATTAAAAAAAAAAAAACACCAATATACATTTACAATTATAAAGACACACTTATAAACGGAAGACGAAGGGATGGCCCTACTCTTCTTTTGAAGAGGCTACCATCTTCTGTTATTTTTAACTTTTTGTAGTTGCTGCATCTGCTGTTTTTTGTGTTCATTGTTTGCCATTGTTTTCAGTATATTTTATCACAGTATCCATGTATTGAATAGGCTTTGTTACTTTAACAAAATTAATAGCATGAAAGTCTTATCGACATGTTCTCCACAAATCTGACGACAGGTACAACGCTCCTCTTTAAGTTTGTTATAGTAATGGCATGTTTCTGAACTATATACTTTCGAATTACAAGTAAGTGAAAAATATGTTCAAAGTTTACTGGCATAATTAAACCTAATCCAAAAAGAAAATAGATAATGGAATATTCTTTTAATACCCAATGTTTTTTTTTATAAGAAGTTCTGTCAAAGTTAAAACATTTAAATAATTTGTTTTCTATACGGCCATCTTTAAAAAAAAGTTGTACAAGGAGAAATTAATTTTGCCGTTAAATTTACTAGGCAGATTGTTCGATAATCATAATAATTTGTAGAATAGTGTTAAAACTTAGCCCTATTTAATAGGAATGAAAACCAAGCATAGGAGGAGAAAAGTGCACTTTCTGTATATATATATATTTATCCACATTCTGTAATTACTCGCCTCAAAACCTGCATAACACAAATTCGCAAAGTTTACGAACGTCACAAATCTTGTAGTATAGATAATCATTTGATCCCTCTGTGACGCAGGATAGTGTTTTAATCGAGAAGTGGCATAGTGCCTACTTGTTGTTCGTTTGGTTTTATAATGGCTATTAGTCAAAATTGACTATTGTTGCCAATTTCATCGCATCTCTTTCTTTTAGTGTCTTGGTAAAATTATTATTTTTTCTTTCCTTTTCCAATCTCATTTTAATATAATATTAGTCATATTCCACAAAAAAAAAATTAAAAACAAAAAATTATTTCAAATTAAACCACGATCCGCACACAGTTCCAACTCACGCTGGCCCTGTCCTTTCTATGATGCCTTCTTACCAGCCCAGCGAGTTACGTTACGCCGTACGCTTCTCGGTTGATAAACTCAACCTAGGTCACTCTGGCATAGACAAAGGGGCGTCGTGTACCTGTATGTGAGGGTTTATTTATTTATTAGGAGAAAAACAACTGCATAAGCAAAACACTTGTGGGCTTTATTAGTTTATATGAGTTAGTTCATGAGATTATTTATATAGTGCATGACTTTTAACTACTATAATCATTCAAAGGGGGGTGACATGCTTTCTTTTGTCACCCTGGCCAGCAGATTGTATCCTTCTCTCTCTCTCTCCTTTCCACTTCCCTAAAGATGTGTGTAGTATTAAGATATGTTTTCCGATTGGTCAAATAAATAATGATAAATTGTTTCAATTATTTGTTTGTTTTATTTTTATTTTTTAAAAGATGCCTAAATAAGGTATAGGTCTATACGATCAAAACTTCAAATAATCAATACACTAATACCGGGCCTATAAGGTTATACACAAAATACCTATTTTCTCTTCTATTCAGCTCAAATTGATTGTGGTTTCTGTTTTTCATCTCTTTTTGATTTTACTTTTTACATAATCGCTTCGTTCTAAAAACGAAGCGAGCAATTGCCATTTGTACACGAGAGTCACTTTCTCGTAAACACAAATGTCCTCTTCCTTGGAAATATTAACTTCTGACATTAACATGGCCCTCTCTATTATATACTTTGGACATTCTATCAGAAAATGTCTGACCGTTTCTAATGTTGGACAGCTGTCACAGAAACCTGTGGAGTGGATGCCCAAACGTAGGAGGTCTTGGTTGAGTCCAGACACTCCCAGGCGTAGTCGCCTAAGAATAGTTTCAGTTTTTCTTCCCAATTTACAAGTATATTGTGAGATAACATTTGGCTGAAGGATTTTTAATGCCGATTGGGTATCATTCCACCTTTCTTGCCAAAGTAACTTTGAACTGTACAAAATTAAACTTGTCTTTTCAAATAACGTCAATTTATTATGCATTTCAATTTCCTGAGTTAGAGCTTTTTTTGCGTAGAAGTCTGCCTTTTCATTTCCCACTATCCCACAGTGGCCTGGAATCCATTCCAAAGCGATTTCGATCCCTCTATATTTCAATCGGGTCGTTATTATAAATATTTCTGTGACAAAAGATTCGTCACTAAAATGTTTCAAGGCTGTGAGGGCACTTAAGCAGTCGCTAAAAATGACTGCACCTGTATAGATGTTTGTTTCTTCGATCCATTGAAGGGCAAGAACAATGGCAGCCAACTCGGCTCTATACGATGAGGTAAAATTCGCTAATCTTTTACATTGGTGTACAGAAAAGTGTGGGATATAGAAAGCTGCCGAGCATTGGCCCTTCTCCGGAAACTTAGATCCATCTGTATATATATGCAACTGGTTCGACCATTTTGAATTAATCAATTCTAAGCTTTGTTGCTGTAGTTCATTCGGATGGTCGGCTTTTGAAATCCGAGAGCTCAACTCGGTCGAAACCAGTGGGGGTTCAAAAACGTTTTGTTAAGGTATTGTATATTGTATATTATCAATAACATTGATGGAATGTGATTTAAGGCTGAACCTTTAATTTAGTATCCCTTTATCAACCCTCAAGAATGAAGAACGACAGATATTCGATTGTACATTAGAATTGTTATTCACAATTGAAGGAGCACTTAGTTGTTATTCGCATTCAGTGCTGGCCATTGCCTATAAATACATTATGAATAGTCAAATGATCAATAAAATCTAAATCCTCAGAATTGCAGTGACGTCAGACGAGAAGGCTTAAATGTACTAAATTTCAATATTTTAACCTATATCAGAAATATGATGCTTGTTTTAGATTTCCATATATAATACATGTATAATTCTTTCTCTAAATCATAACGCTAAATGATCGTATAGTGTGCGGTTGCCTTTACTCCTTTGAATTTGAATTTTTAAAATACAAGTAAGACCAAGAAATAGCCCTAAAGGTAGGCAGAAACCATTAAAATAAAAATGATAACGATGAAAAATATTTGTAGACCGTAGACGGAAATCATCTTCTAACATAGAACTGAGACCTCAAGGGAGAACATATGTTTATAGTTCTGAGTAGATCAATCTTAACGTTTATTCTTTTAATTTTTTATTTGCCTATTGTTTAACATTTAAATGTATTAATACGGATCTATAAAGTTTATTCGTCCATTGTGCTTTACAAATTGTATTGGATACATTATGAGAATAGTAATTTTCTAACAAAAGAAAGAAAGTTGAGTTCTGATAAAGTTGGACAATATTTTGTAAGTTTTCTCAATCCTTACGGTCATTCTAAAGAAAAAAAATAACAAAAAGCGAATGTCCCCTGAAAAGTATTACTTTTTGAATGCCCTCATGCTCGAAAAATGGCGAGAAATAGTTGGAAAAATTGGCCCACAATTCATTCCTATTGCTCATTCCCCAAATTTATCTGTGTGTAATGGATATGACTGTCTGTAAATTGAGACAAGTCTTTTCGTTTTCATAAAACCAACACTTCCAATTATTATTTTGTAATACAACAATCAATTGTTCCAATTAGTTCTTTCGCAATTTGTAATCAGATTACCAGCAATAAATTTATTTGTTACGCATCAGTGCCAAAGTTCTGTTTCAGCTGTTTAATATACGTACAAGGATACAACTTTGTGGAATAAAATTCCTTCCTTCCACTCATTTATTTTAGAATCGACTGCAAAGATCTTTGTGGTAGATACAACCATCACTGACCAGATTTATGTTGCAGATCTACAAGATGAACTAAACTTCACTACTATACCATCCACTTTTTATGCTACTGCAATCAGCTATGACTCAGTAGAGAAGAAGATCTACTGGGTAGGCATTAACTTAAGTTATGCAACTTCTATTAATCGTGCTGATGAGGATGGAGGAAACATGGAGGAGGTCATTGCTATACCAGGTATGGTGTAGATAATATCCTTAGTTAAGCTTTGAAATACGCTCAGACGTAAGGATAAACTTGCTCCCTATCCAATGATTTTATTAAAATCCAGAATCATAAACATTATCATGAATGAATCTGTGTACATACAGTCATGAATATTGATATATATATATATACACGGACATTGAGCGGATTCCACAGCATATTTTCTTTGTGAGAGCGATATCAAACAACACTTGTTGCATCTGTATCTATTTGAAATCTTTAAAAACAAATTAATATTTTGGTCCGATCGTTGGTAGGAATAGGAGGATTTGCGATCGCTGAAACATCACGCATTCTGTACGTGGCCACACGCGAGCCAAATCAAATAACATCTGTGAATATTGGACAAGGAAGTGCACTGGAACAGACGACATTTGTAGCAACTAATTTAACGGCATTTTCTTTGGAGATGGACGAGGAACAGGGGTAAGTAACAAAATCAATAATTATGTTAATAACAATGATTATAATATTATTAATAATAGTAATTATTATAAAAAATAAGAATTGAAATGATAATAATGACAATAATAATGAACTGCAGCAAGTACAGTATATTGCGAGGGTTGTCCTTCTTATATACGATTGTCAATACTGATGCCTTCTTGCGCCACGTATATACAGCAATACTTTACTCTTTATTTTGGGGATCTCACACCAGAATAACTCAAATGATAATGCAGGATATGTTTCATTTGTACCAATGGTTACCCATATAAATATTATGTTGATGAAAGGATAACGTTATGGCAATGCTTGTTTTCTTGATATTGATATGAATTATGATTGAATTGACATTTTCAGATTCTTGTATTGGTCAGAAGGCACCAAGATCCTACGCAAAACTCTCGATGGATCTGAAAGCACGGAGACTGTATGGTTTAACTCCGATCCCGAGTTAATGATCACCGGATTGAGCATTAATCTCAGTCGTACGTATTTCATATTAGAATGGTTTAGTAAAATGACATGTCATTTCAGATAAATGAATGGAAATTTAACAAGACAGTTTATCTACATGGTTCCACTCATGTGTAAATGAGTACCCGTTATGATACAAGCACTGCTTTCCAATAGGTTCCTCACATTATATGTCCGTCCATATTTTTGTCTCGCCTGCATCCCTTACAAAAAAACTGAAGGGTAAATTGAATGGTAAATGAATGGTAAATGAAGGGTAAATTGAATGGTGTACCATTGATTTTACCCTTCAAAATTTACCACTCGGTGCATTAGAACACCATTCAATTACCCTTCATAATTTACCACTCAGTGTTGGAATATACCATTTAGAATTACCCTTCATTTACCCTTCAATACTAATTTAAATAATTGGGACATTTAATTTGCATATTGAATGGTATAATACCTTTGAAGGGTATTTCATTGGTAAAATACCCTTTAAATCGTTAAATAAGTGATAAAATACCCTTGAATTTACCACTCGGCTCATCATTGCACTACCCTTCAACATACCATTCAGCTCACCCTTCGTACCACTGGTTCACCCTTCAACATGCCACTCATTTACCCTTCAGTTTCCACTCGTTCTCCATTGGTCTACCCTTCAGCATACCACTCGGCTCACAATAATTTCTTGTCGACGCAGACTTAGGACGGATAGAAAGAATTAAATCGCTTTAAATGTGGTTAATATATTGTGCCACGTGTCCAAAACATTTGCGAAACGTTTCCGTATAAACCATCCACCATTCAGATTACCCTTTATTTACCCTTCATTTTTGTGTACCCTTCACCCCTTGAATGTTATAATTCAAAAACCATTAAGATATAGCATTAAGGTTATAATCTACCACTGAAATACACTTCAAATACCTTTCACCATTTACACTTCAAATAACATTCACAATTTAGATCATCCTTCATTTACCATTCACTTTGTTGTACCCTTCACCACTCAAATGGTATAATTCATATACCATTCACCATTCAGACTACCCTTCGTTTATCCTTACATTTTTGTGTACATTCACCACTCAAATGGTATAATTGAAATACCATTCAGATACCCTTTGAGTAATACCATTCACCATTCAGACTACCCTTCGTTAACCCTTCATTTTTTGGTACCGTTCAACACTCAAATGGTATAGTTGAAATACCATTCAGATACCCTTTGAGTAATATAATCTAGCACTGAAATACACATCAAATACCATTCACCATTCAGATTACCTTTCATTTACCCTTCACCACTCAAATGGTATCATTCAAATACCATTAAGATACCCTTTGAATTATACTCTACCACTGAAATACCCTTCAATTTACCCTTTATTTTTTTTAACCCTTCACCACTCAATTGGTATCATTCAAATACCATTAAGATACCCTTTGAATTATACTCTACCACTGAAATACCCTTCAATTTACCCTTCATTTTTGTTTACCCTTCACCACTCAAATGGTATCATTCAAATACCATTAAGACACCCTTTGTATTAAACTCTACCACTGAAATACCCTTCAATTACCATTCACCATTCAGATTACCCTTCATTTACCCTTCACTATTTTTGTAAGGGATAGCAAAAGCGAGATCCGGTGACGCCAGCGGCTGCGGCGGCGTCAACATAAAAGTTTTCGGATTCTTAATATGATTTTGAAAGTATAAGTTCTTATTCAATGAAACTTGGACTAAAGGGTTATCAAGTATCCCCATTCATGTGGGTAGAACTTCAGGTCACTAAGTTAAGGTCAAAGGTCATTTCATGTCGACATACTTGGACTATGTTGTGGCATCAACTTCAAAACTTAACCCAAGATTAAGATTTTGAATTTGTTATCATAATTTTGAAAGTACACATTCCTCTTCCATGAAACGTGAACATAAGGGTTATCAAGTATAATCAATCATGTGACTTGAATTTCAGGGCGCAAAGTCAAGGTCAGATGTCATATCAGGTCTGCAAACTTAGACTTTAATATGGCCTCAACGTCAAGATTTTGGATTTTTAGCATAATTTCAAAAGTGTTTGTTCAAATTTCAGGTCACAAAGTCAATGTCAAAGGTCATTTTAGGGCAGTAGACTTGGATTATGTTTTCACAACTTAATATGGAAATTAATAAATCAAATGTTGTTATTTGTTCATATTTCATTAGATTTATCATTCTTGGTACAAATAATAGTAAATAATTATTCTCAAGATAGTCAATATTCATTCAAAATGCTGATTGTATACAAAGGATTTCATTTTGGGGGGCCTGCTAATGGGCCACCCTGCCTATAAATAATGTCCCAACCTCAATTTTTCATCATATCATATCGAATTGCGTAATGCAGGCGAGACCGTCGCATGGGTCTCAGTCAGATAGAAATACTGTAAGCATGCGTGACCAAGAAAACGGGTATAAAGGGTGTTTTTTGTATAGATTGAAAGCGGTCCGCGCGGTGCCGCGTGAAGGGATTCAAAAACGTCCATTTTGGGCCATTTTCAAGAAAAATTGTATTTTTTCAAAATAGTTCAAAATGCTGCTGTACGCGACGGTATATGCGTTTAGGAGTGATTTTCTAGCCTCCAGGGCCAGACCGGGGGGAAAAGGGCTTAAAATTAATAATGCCCATTGGCGCATATGGAAACGTTGTATCATCCGCTTAATCTGACTTGCGTGCATAGAACAAATAAGCATTTTTCCATGAAAAAGTGAAGTTTTCTAAAATGTGCGTTTCTTTCCAGCATTGGGGCGCCCGGGAGTCACTTGGGTAACATTTCATAAATTATAATATGAAAAGACCATGTGCAAATTTTCTGTACTTTTGTCGGAAAAAATACATTTATCCAGCACAATGTCGTCTCTTTTTGCGTTGGAGAAGAGCAAATAGCGAGTTTCAATCACACTTTGGCCGCTCTCGCAAGCTCTCACTCGTTTCACTGTGGTCAAGCGACTAATTTGGGGCAAGCGGTTAATGAAAATACTAATCGTTAGCTTTCTTCTGGTATTAAACTTGTTTTGATTGATTGTATAATTTCGTCGGAATAAAGGAAACAAAAAGGCTCGACCAATAACTTATCAGCGTCTGAATTGACCTTTTGACCTTGAATTCCCTGATGAAAGCGCATTAATGACGTCATCTTCGCTATATCGGTGTCTTTTATCGTAAAATGCGACACTTCACAATGTTTATACATCTTTTTCAATTATTAGTAAGATATAACATATTTTTTCTGATATCACTGAAGTTTGGGGTTTTATTTAATGAGTAATTTTAAAATAAGAGCCATTTTACTGTTTTAATTTACTGGATCGTACCATTAAAGTCGCAGGGTAGAAAGATGCATTTTCCAACCGCGCCAAATTTAATTTACGTTCCGACATTCTGTTAAATGGGTTCGTGTTGTTTATAATCCACTGCTTTCTGCTCCAACAAACGTCCACATGCGGAGTCGTTTATCAACTAAATTATTCAAATTTATGGATGCTTCCTAGCTTCCCAGGTGTTTGTGTTGTTGAAGCATTTCATTCACCTGCCATCATTCTTTGTACTCCAATTGCCAGAACGCAAATTTCATTTTGGTTTTATAGTTTCATCGGAGTCGTTTATCAACTATATGTATTCAAATTTATGAATGCTTCCTCCCCAGGTGTTTGTGGTGTTTATGCATTTCATTCACCTGTTATTATTCTCTGTACTCCAATTGTTAGAATACAAAATGTATTTTGGTTTTATAGTTTCATGCAATAAGTAAGTCAATAAAAGAGTATGTTCTGCACAATAAAAACAATGTGTGTCCCTATTGTACAATTTAATGTGTCCCCTCATTTTGTAATAGTTAATTTACCCATTAACATAATTGAACTACCTGCTCGATGAAGCCAGTGGCCTGTGACCCCTGAGCACTCAACACCGTGTGGGAGTCAGTTTGGGTTAACTTCTTTTATGAGACAAATACAAGCAAACGTTTCCATATGGACTAACGGCCAAGCTAGGCTGCGCCTTCCGGTCATTAGATCTTCAGTAGATCAAGATGGGTGCCCACGATACCGACCCAGACCTACCAAGTATCACGCATATAGCTGGTCCTTATACTTTGTTTTGCATAGTAGAATAGTAAGTGTTCATTGTACATTTTTTTTTTTGTAAACACTAAATATACTTTACATAATACAGATCAAATTTAAAATGTAATTCTTGTTTTTCTTCAATGAAAGGACTAATGATGTCTGCGCATTAAACCCATTTGGAAGTGTACAGGTTGACATACAATTTGTTTGGGTTATGTCGAAAGGGTGGGTTGCGTCGCGTCGCGGCGCCTTGACTTGAACGCGACCATTCGTCCAAAGCCCCCCCCCCCTGGTTTGGCCGAAAGGGTGCGTTGGGAGTGTCGTGTCGCGTCGAACGCGACTATTCGTCCAAAGCCACCCCCCCCCCCCGGTTTGGCCGAAAGGGTGCGTTGACTAGTCTTCCACATCAGTCGTTTATAATAGAATTTACGGAATAGTAATTTAAGTCGTTTAAATTCAAATAATCAAGATAGAAACAGATTAAAAAATAAAACTAGTTTTAACTTAGTCTTACAGATCAGGCGTTTATAAGAATTAAATCAATAAATAACAAGAAACACAACCAAATAATTTACTATGATATCTAAATATCCGTTTAGGGTGTGAATTCGGGGGGGGGGGGGATCACGCAATATCATCCTCATTTAGGGTGTATTTTGGCTTCATAATGAAATCCTCGTTTAGGGAGTGTATGGAAAACCTCTGGTCACGCATGCTTACAGTATTTGTACATGACTGAGACCGCCAAGAGCGTTTCCCTTCTTTGTAAAATGTGGAACAAAAAATAGAGTGGAAATGTGCCCTGTAATACCCCTTTCATAGTGCTTCTAACGGAGTCACACCGAGGAAAATACCGATAGAATTTTCCTTATAATGTAGAAGCAAAAATTGAAACCGCTGCTTTCCCTGCTGTCCCTTTCATTCTACCGGTGAAATTCACTTGCTGTGGCGAGTCCTGGCCAGAAGGGAAGAATTATTGCGCGGAATATGCGTGGCAGATAAACCAACGAACGGTAGCGAAAGTTTACATGCGCAAATTCAGTGAAAATGAAACAACGTCTGGGATAAACAAAAATCTATTGTTCTTTCATTACATTTGTTAGTAATCAGTTTTAAATATTGTTTTGTTCACCATTTGGTCTAATAAATATAACATTTTCAATATATATACTATCATAAGTGTATGTAATATTTTTTGTTTATATATACAAAGCTTATCATTAATGTTAAATACAAATAAAATGAAACAATTTCAGCCCGCGCCCCATCTAGCTAGCATGCAGCATGTTCAACAGATGTCAACAAACACAGCTGGTTCCGAAAAAGCGTGTACACTGCGACCTTTAACCATTTTCATCGGTGTTTAAATCTGTGTTTTCTCCCGAACCTATTCACAGTGGTCATTTTAATCAGAGTCACACAGATAAAAAGAGAATTTCTCCTGCTCTTGAGCAGGATAATTTAATCGTCTATTTCTCTTAATTTCATCGGGGCTATTCTATCTGTTTTTTCTCCTCTGTACCATTCATAGTGGCCATTTTATCTGGTGCGTCCAGATGCCTCCGATGAAAATCAGGCCAGTTTGAAAGGGGTATAATGTGCAGAATGTTTAATTAGTAGAATTCAGTAACTGGGGTAATAATAATACTGTGTTGGTAAAGCGCTTCATAAGAAACAGGTTATTTCATTATTATGTATTTTGTATACGCTAAATTATCGTTAACTTCTTCGAATTATCATTTAGGTAGCAAACATTATATTTATTCGCAAATATAGGCATTACAGAACCTAGACAAAGAGATAAATTTAATGAGAGAATGAAAATCGATAAATGAAGAAACCTAGAGTTGTTTTAATGGGGTAGGCATTAAAGGGCAAGTCCACTCCAAAACTAGCTTACTTTAAATAGAAGCAGAAAAATCAGACAAACCAATCAAAAAAAGTTTGAGCAAAATCGGATAACTAATAAGAAAGTTAAATTTTTAATGACATGAAAAACTTTGAAAATCACTAGACAAATTGGCAACTCCCTCATGAGTCTTTGACGTCATGTCCTCACTATCCATTTATTATTTCTTGATATTGATAATATAAATTTCCTATCTTCCCCCTAAGAATCTTATTTCTTCACACCAGCATCAAAGTAAGATTGATGATAGTAATGTATTTTTGTGTGGATGCACTAATATAGAGGTTTTTTCCAGTTAAATCATGTAAAATTTGAATTTTGATGAACTAATTATATACAAATCAATAATTATGAAATAGTATCAATTCTTCAAAATTCTGTAAACATTTGTGAAATTTCATGCACGCAATCTGATACAAATCATATAACCTGGGCAAAGGCATTGCTAAATCAAATTTTGGGGGATAAAAAGGGAAATTAATGGGATTAAACTATATCAATCAATTGATATTTAATTGAACAGTGAGGACATGACGTCGCAAATTGATAACCAAATTGGCAACTTTTGTAGTGATTTCAATTGCTCCATAGTTTTACATACTTTTTCAAAAATGCATAACTTTCTTATTAGTTATCCGATTTTGCTCGAACTTTTTTGATTGGTTTGTCTGATTGTTCTGCTTCTATTAAAAGTAAGTTATTTTTGGAGTGCACTTGCACTTAATTTTTGTTCAAATAATTCTGAACACAATGCATTAATATCATATGGTTGGAAAGAGTGTTGTTAAATCGTCATTCAAAGACTGAACACAGGAAATATAATTCAATACAATAATTATGTGAGCGCCAAGCACTGAAAATGATAATAGTTGTTGTGGGTTCTTGTATAGCGCTCATTGTATGTCACACTTGATATTATCCTGGCATTGACATCAGCCGTGTACATATTTATTATTCAGAAGGGTCATTGACAACAGCCGTGTACGTGGAAAGAGGGAAGTTTCTTCATCAAGGCCTTTGGGATGCAAAATCATGTATTTATCATGAGAAGATAATTAAGTTACATTATTTTGTATTACAATATCACGATATTCCCTTTATTCCATGATGGAACGATGACTTTGGTGATATGATATAATGAGGTAACAGACTTTGTAACAATCCCTCATATTACCTTCACTCAAGATACTATGTCCCTTTTGCAGCTAACATCAAATTCTCTAGAACTTTGCAGGAATTATGAATATGTCGTGAATGTCCTATCTGTGAAATGTGAACATTAACATTGTCCTAGTATTAAAATTATGCAAGGAAACCCGTTTACCTTCTAGACTTTACTGTCAGACACTATTGAGTGACTGACTGACTTCTGTTATTCTTTGGTAATAACATACATAACATTAGCTGTAACAGGTACATGCATGAGCATTTGTCTACATCAATAATCCGCTACAGTCTTGTAATGGCCATTTTTAAACTGATTGAATCTTTGTGCAGCACAAATCGTACAACCATTTGGTAAAAGGGTCTGAAAATCAGACTATTACTTAGATGATTGCAATCCTTAAATCGATTCGACAACTAATGGTCCTAATTTCCCACTAAAAGCCATTTTCAACCCTTTCGTTTTGAGGGAAGTTCTAAATTTGTATTGTCTTTCAAATGCTGTTGGAATTTAATATTTTCATTATTTTGGCCTGCAAAATGGGACATAGTACCTTTGCATTTTATCAACGTTTTGAATTGTCTCGGGGAGACAGTGTTGGCATTGGCAAATTAGACTATTTAGATATTTAGAAATATGCATGATTCCACGATCTTCTTAGTGTCGATTTAACTGTATAGTTTTTGTCATGGGCTAGCTAAAAAAGAAGAAACCTATAGAATGTTTGAAAATGATTTGAACTTAACTGAAATGATCATTATTTAATACACACATGCAGCATCTTCAACTTGTACGTAATCTTGACTTGTCTTCTCTGAATTTGATTTTTAATCGATATTGATAGTTGTATGTGTTTTGTTATTACATTTGGTTAAATTAAAGATCAAATTATTCAGGAGAATAATTGTTCTTGTTTTCTCGTAAGATTTGCTAATTTTCTTTGTTTTGGCAGGGATCCACGACGCATATACTTCTGTATGTATACAGCGGGACGATCT
>JAVYIG010017490.1:0-25979 GCA_035222895.1 Strongylocentrotus droebachiensis | reverse complement strand
CCTTTATAACACAGACAGGGCTGTGCAATGGTGAGCTTATAATCGACATGTTCTGCAGACAAACGCCGCAAACGGCACAAAAGCACAGCACAACGTACAAATATACTCTATTTATTAAAGAGGCCGGTACTCTACTGGAAGAAGAAGAAGTTTAAGAACAAGATGTGTATTATGTTATGTGTATTTTGCTGGACATTTATCAATTTTTACATATCTGCATACAGTCTGGGTAACTTTCTTGTGGGAAGGGTGCAAAATCCTATATTGCACCCTTTTTTGCACCCTTTTTTCTTAGAGTGTAGAAGAAGAAGTAGTAGTAGAAATAGTAGTAATAGTAGTAGTATTAGTAGTCGTAGTCGTAGTCGTAGTAGTTTTAAGTTTAATGTAATTATACTGAAAGAAAGATTCTTCCTAATCTGACTTGTCCTTGACGGTGTAGATACTGGTGCCATTGCTTGTGACTTTGAGGCTGGTATGTGTGGGTACACTCAAGAGACTGATGATGAATTTGATTGCAGTGGCAAACGCTTTTTTAAACCGTATCTTTAGTACTGTAATACTAGCAGTAGTAGTAGTAGTAGTAGTAGTAGTAGTAGTAATAATCATAGCAGCAGTAGTAGCAGTAGTAGTAGTAGTAGTAGTAGTAGTAATAGTAGTAATAGTAGTAGTAGTAGTAGTAATACAAGTAGTAGTAGTAGTAGTAATAGTAGTAGTAGTAATAGTAGTAGTAGTAGTAGTAGTAGTAGTAGTAGTAGTAGTAGTAGTGGTAGTAGTAGTAGTAGTAGTAATAGCAGTTTTAAGTTTAATGTAATTATACTGAAAGAAAGATTCTTCCTAATCTGACTTGTCCTTGACGGTGTAGATACTGGTGCCATTGCTTGTGACTTTGAGGCTGGTATGTGTGGGTATACTCAAGAAACTGATGATGAATTTGATTGGACTAGATGGAATGGACCCACACCTACACAGGAGACCGGTCCTTCGGTTGACCATACAACAGGGACAGGTGAGAATAGCACATGGTACAAATGACCCCAAATATCCACAGATCTTTTACACATGGAGAAGTTCCACCTTGAGCATCTTAGAATAATAACTGCCAAAGTCCTAAATGTGCTTCATGAATACCTTTTGTTTGACCTTTTGAAAATAATACTTCCACCTGCGTATCATAGAATGTACCGTTGGTGCATAAATGAATAATGTTACATAACTTTCATGAGCGAATATAGAGTATTCATCTCTGTGGGTTTTACCATTTTGGTACATATGCCCTTTATCTGCTCATGCGCAGATTGTATCTGTAAACTCCCTTATTGTGACGTGGTCGGGTTGATACGTCACCGGACTGTGGATCACTGTGGAATGCTCCCCAGGGAGTGGAGATTGTGCACATAGTGTGTGTGGGCAAGCACTGAATCCAATGACCGGGGTAATAGTATATTAGTAAAGCGCTTAGAGACGTTTGTATTAAGCGCTATATAAAAGCTGAATATTATTATTATTATCACAAGATCCGTGGCTCGAGTACCGCTGCGGTGCTAATATCCTTTGGCAAGACATTGACCTACATTTGTCACACACAACCCAGGTGATGTTCATGGGTACCGGGCAGGAATTATTTCTTTGAAATGCTAGAGCGTCGTAATGGTAGCCATGCTCAAGCCAGGGTAATGATAATCAGGAGCGCCAGCAATATCAATTCTGACAGATATGAGAGATATACAAGATCCCAATATTATTATTAAAATTGACTTTAACTTTTTACTTACCACCTGTGACAATAGGCACAGTCGCTCGTTTGACACGAGTGTCGATTGGCACAAAACATGTTGGCACCATTGAACAGAAGAGTTGCTTTATGCAACACAAAATCATTGCAAAATAAGTCACTTTCCTTCTCTTTTAGCTTCCTCAATAATTCCTTTTAACGCTTGTATACAAGAGATGTATTAACCCATAGCCTGCCATGAGGCTGCATGCACGCTATTGAGTGCCATGTGCGTGCAAGGGCGCTTTCGTAAGAGCAGTTATTGTTCATGCTCATTAGGCTGTGCTGTGTGTTTTGCACTCACCATTCATAGAACCTTCGCGTTAATCAGATTATCTCCAAAACAACCTGGCACAATGGGGATTAGCCCTGTGGCACGATAAGAGTTAATAACATAAGTATTCAGATAGTCTCGTAACATTAAAACACAATTCATTAAGGAATTCATATTAGCAAACGGAGATCATTTGAATTGCTGGTGACGCATAAGGCCATTAATTAGTGAATTGCATAAACCAATTATAATTATTAACCATTCAGTTTAATTTCCAATGAATTCAGTTGTTGCCGTCAAATAGTTCTGAGTGTTTTCTTGTTTTTACCGTAGATGGAGCTGTAGATATCGATTATTGAGATTACCAGAAGTGCGATGAATCTGTGATAATGTATTGGACCTGATGCCCTTCTTGCTATCAACAGACAATGTGACATCATAATTTTTCAATCACATTGCAGTTCTTATAGCATTAACAATTAATACACCCTTTCACGGTTAAAGCCGCAATTTTATTTTGCGAGTTAACATTGCGTCATCAATATTTTCAGACGAGCATGTTTTGTTGCGTCACTGCCTGGGCTGCGCGCTCACATCACATAGACACGAGTTGTGCATGCTGCATCAAATAAAAGTTACTCGCAATTTAAAATGGCGCCCATGTAGGCGCATACGCACTCTTTAAATCGTGAAACAGTGTATTATATTTCTTCTTACATGATTTTTCCACCCGAATGCAGCGGATGGTTATTATGTGTTCATTGAAACATCTGGACGCCAGGCTAGTAACAAGGCTCGCCTGACCACGACCATGGTTCAATCCTCAGCGAGTCAATGTGTGACGTTTTGGTATCACATGTATGGTATGGCAGTGGACGCCCTCAACGTCTATACCCGACGCAATGATGGTCAGCCGCAGCTTAGACTTGTATGGACCATGGTAGGGGAGCGGTCTGGTGATTGGTTGCTAGGTAACGTGCAGCTCAATGAACCAATCAGATATCAGGTCAGTTTATTTCAGAATGTATTATAAATGTATTGTAGTCAAACCTGTCTGTAGCGAACGCCCAATGGAAACAAAACAAGTGGTAGTTGTAGACAGATTACTTTAGTACATGTTTCGATGAGAAACCAATTTCAGGGAAAAAAAACAAAAAATGTGGTCTTTGTAGACAGGTGGTCACTAAAGCAGGTTTGACTGTACCATGAATCTCTTGTATACGTGTATGTAAGTACATCATAAACACGGAATATTGCAGCTCCGTCCATGTTTTTTTCTTCTTCTCTTCATATTTTCTTTTCCCATCCATTATTGCCTTTCAGTTTTACACACATAACAGGATTTTTTTTTGCTGAATAAATCAATGCGTAATAGAACACCTAAATCAAATTGAAGGATCAACTTTTCTATTTCACAGTTGGCGATCATCCTATCATATTGTTTGCAACGCAATTATAATGTTAATTCCAACTAGTATATGCCTTTATAAAAGTCAAGCGGTAATTAGATTGTCCAGTTTATTGATGGGAAAAGCATTTGAAAAGTTTCAGGAAAGTGTTTGTACTACTGTCTCCTCAGTCATATAAAGTAGGCATTTTAAAGATATTCCGCAATTTAAGTAATACCCAGTTGTCTCTCTTTGCTGCCCGAGCTCGCTAAAAATCATGAAGCACTACTTCCGCCCAAACTGCTGTCCTATTATTGTGTATTAATAGTATCTCTCCAATATCTCATTTATTTAGAGATGTAATAGATATATTTTAATTGTTTTTTTTGTAAACATAACAGCCCGAAATAAGTCTTCAAGCACACCTCTATTCAATATATCGCATGTAATAGTAAGAATAATATAACATCTAATCAGATCCTTGTCATTTGATTGGAGGATTGTTGGTCACGTGATATTTAAGAAATAACATATTGAACTACTACGTCATTGAGTATCCATTTTTGGTTATATTCGCCGTGCATTTTTGTTCTATCCAGCGTGCATTTCAGTTACATGTTATAAAAAACAAGAATATCATGTTTTTCATTAGTCAAAATTGGGAATATTTTCATTCGTTGATAAAAAAAATTTCTATTGAACTCATAAAAATTCGTACTTTGTTATCCATGCATTTTGTCTGATCAGGTAGTTTTCGAAGGAGTGGTCGGTCAGATCTACTTCGGAGATATAGCCCTGGATGATGTTAGTATATACGATGGACAATGTCCAGGTAATTACTGTTAAAATTGTATTGATGTTTAATATCACCTTGATAATTATAAATGTTTTCATATAAAATGTACCTTACCAATAGGATTAAAATGAAGGTATATGAACTGGCAATCAGTGACGTCATATTTCACCCTGGCTCGATGCCGAGGTTAATATATAATGGCTCGTTGGACTTTGGAAGTATCGTCACCTCACCGCTAGAATGATAGTTTAGTCATTGGCTAAACATCGCGGAAGTTCCCTTTATATTAAAACCCCACTGTACTACTTATAGCTACTTACGCCCTTTATACAGCAAACAATGCCAAAGAGGTACCCGTTGGTCCCCATGGTCCCCTTTTTCTTACGGTAATTGAGAGCTGATTTGTTGAGATAACCACCTGTCAGTGACCACGCAGGAAGGTCTAATCCTGCCTGGCCAAACTAGTACAGATAGGCTTTAAAGCCGATGCTATTTACTGTATATCGTATTGAAACGTCACAATCCCTCTAACTTTTGGTATGGTTGAATAACTGTTGTATAAAATGATTTCATCTTCTTGGTCATTTCTCTTGACTCCCTCAGCGACATCAACCTGTGAGTTTGAAAGCCCGAGTATCTGTGGTTACCGTAACGACCAAACCGATGATTTCGATTGGTTGCGATGGTCTGGGGCCACGCCCACAGATAATACAGGACCCTCGGAGGATGTGACGTATAACACACAATACGGTAGGAATTTAAACATTCAGTCTGTTTGGAACCAGAAGAGCAAGAACTCATATTATCATATTCAGATTGAAATCCCTCCTGCCTCCAAACATACAGCGTGTTTCTATTCGAAGCCATTATCCGGTTAATGGCCGATAAGGGATACATTTGTCCTAATATAAACTGACTTTCTCCGGCATTATCCGGATAATGCCCGGGAGAGATGCGACGCGTTCACCGGCAAAATTATCCCTCTTTTGGAAGGATAATGCAGGGGAAGCTAAGCGATACATTGTAATGATTGACCAGCTACCTAACTAGTATTCTCACCAAGGATTAAACGTTTTGTATAGTGATACAGCTCGACACGTGTATTCATACTTAAACAAAACTTATACCCAGGCAAAACTTATACCCAGGCAAAACTTATACCCAAGCAAAACTTAGCTGGATGGTACGAAAAAGTGGCACGATATCAAAAATCGTTATGACGGTCTGAAGTTGTGTGCACTTTTTTAATGTTCAATATGACTTTATTTTCAATTTCGATGAAGTGGTTGAAGAAAAGCAGACGAGCGAGTGTCGTTGTTTTAATTTAACAACAAATGTCGCATAGGTTTTACTGCTGTTAGTTTATAAGTGAAAATCAAATTGATGGGAAAATATGTGACGGTTGTAAAACAGATATCTTCTATGGTATTCAAAACTTTTCCTTCTCATTTGAGCGACGAAATTATGTCATTAACGAAGTCTTGTTTTTTAGTAACTGCTTATTCGTTAATACAAATGGTGTATCGCGTGTAATTACCTTTTCACTAGGTCACTACATGTATAACGTATTATTACCATTTCACTTCCAGGTCACTACATGTATATTGAAGCTGATCCTCCACAACTTGAGGGCGATACGGCTCGTCTGATTGGTCCACACATGTCACATGACTCAGAAAAGTCATCATGCTGGTCGTTTTACTATCACATGAACGGGAAGAACATTGGCAGCCTGGAAATCCTGGTAAGAATCCACCTGTCTGTTCTGAGACGTTTTGAACAGGAGGGGTTTTAGAGGGGTTAGGAGGGGAATTGAGACTCCCCTACCCCAAACAAACAAAAAAACAAAAAAAATTAAACCAAAATCAAAATCAAACCCTCCTCTCCTAATATTCGCAAGGCACATGTAGAATATGAAAGCTAGAACCCGGACGCCCCAGAAGCCCTCCATCCCCTTAGACCCGCTCATGGTTATGAACATGCATTAAAGATCTGACTTAAAATTTCGTGGTAGCAGGGAAACAATCTGACATTGTCTGGTTGTTGTGTTATTTGAAACTGATTTATTAATGATGTAATGATAAATCCTGTATTAGAAATTGACATTTTTTACTTCATTTGAAATCTAGTGGCAGCGGTGGGATATCCTTCCCACTTGACTTCTCTTAATCTTTCAATCTATTAAAACTCTGTGAGTCAGATAACAAACTGAGTTGCTCTACGTGCGAAGTCCTCGAAACACAATCTTTTACTTGTCACTTTATTGTAAAACATTCGGGCTTATATATTTGTATGATTACTTGTAATATGTTGTCTGCTTTCAAACGTCAACTTAAGACATATCTATTTCATATTGCTCACAACTAGCAAATACCCCATACCTTTCTCGGGTTAATCGTTGACAATATTTTGTTCTTTCTTATCAGCACCGTTGTTAATGCGCTAAATATTAGTGCTCTAAAGAATTACAGGATTTGACTGGATATATGCTTTTTTTGTATCTCTCTTTATTTCCAGCTGAACGCTAATTCCGCCGTCCCCTCCACACTGATGTCTATATCTGGGAACCAGGGACCGAACTGGAAGAGAGAATCGATCGAGGTTCATTCTAATGGATATGAAATCATCTTTCAGGGCGTGGTCGGGAATGGAACCGAGGGCGACATCGCTATTGACTCCGTAGATGCCGTAGAAAGAAGCTGCTGTAAGTCTCGCCTCCGTCGAGTTAATATTAATATTACTCAAGATTGTTAGAAAATATATTTTACTTTGAATATCTATTTGCTTGTAATTTTCCAATTCGGTTATATTAGTCCACATATTTTGGTTTTGTAATATATTGCATCTTTGTCACCAATGAAACCAGGGGTCAACATTCGCAAGTCTTAAAGTAACTCGGTAACATTGCCTCAGATTCTGAAACGAAATCCTGGATTTAGCTCATGCTGCAATCATAATTATAAACTTTTAGGTCAGTCAGGAATCCCATGACTTCTACAAGCCGATCGCCTGTCTGATTATCAAGAAATTTATGAGTGGAAATCAAAATTTCATTTTTCGTTTTCCTAACAAATTTTATAACACTACAGCCTAACGTGGTAAAATCCGTCACTCAAATATTTTAACTTTTTTTGAAGCACTTCATGATCATTTTGAGGCGCAATTTCTTTATTGCTTCAATATGATATCATATCACAAACACTGATAGCACGTTGGACCATGCCTCTCAGATGTAACGTTGTTAAACGATGCCTTTAACGCCTGTTTTTAAAAATGTATTTTCCCCTTTCTATCTGTAGTGAGTTGTGACTTTGAGGAGAGCTTCTGTAGCTGGGAGAACGTAGAGGGCAGTGACTTCAATTGGATCCGGTGGAATGGACCAACAACCACCCCTGGAACAGGACCAGATACGGACCACACTCTAAGAACACCTGCAGGTGAATATTCAAACCTAAAGACTCTGTTTCATGATACAAGAACTGACACATCTATAACATAAAATAATGTCCGTAGTTTATAATAAACTTTGTCTTGCTCTACTCATGACAAGTTTCATGAAACATGTATATCGAGACTCCATGATATCACAAGTCGCAAAGTGTATGGGGAGGAAGGGGGCACTTCCGCCGACTTTCCCTCCGTTCAACACATATATATTTCGTTATAACCCTAGACTATCTAGTATATTTACTGCTATGAGAGGCATGGCTGTTTCTATAGGTTCAAGGGGACGTTACATCCTGCTATGACACCTAAGCAAGGCGAGGTTTGGGCGTTAGTAGTTATTATCTACAACAAGTATCTGTAGATGAGCCTGGCACTCGAGAAGTAAGCAGAGGGTGTTGGGAATGTTTTAAAGGTACGAAGGGCGGATAATTCTTCTAACTCCAGAAGGATCATTGTCATGAGATAAATCACTCTCAACCTTAATGTCACAGATCAAGAGTCAACTGATATGCTTTCTTCTCGACTGACTGGCACATCGTTAATTCTAATGACCATTTATATTAGGATTTTCTACAAAATCACACAAAAGTAAATGCCAGGTCTTGTGTCCACTCTCAATCAATCATTTCATTAAGGTTTTGCGTCATCATGTTTAATAATATCGTCGATTTGACAACGACAGATAAATGCTTGTATGAATCTCTTGTCCGATAACAAACCGGGTGAAAATAAATAGCTGGTCACGTGTCAACTCTCAACCAATCATTTGATTTGGATCTGCATCATCAAATAACCAACTTGGCACTGACAGATTTAAGCTTTCTATATTAATTGTTTTAATAGGTTTTTATCTTCTAATGAGTTCTGCTGATCCACATGGGCCTGGTCAGTCCGCCAAGCTCTCATCTACGTTCTCTCCTTCCACCGAGGCTCAAGATATGTGTCTAACGTTCTGGTACAGTATGACTGGCAGCGACACAGGAACACTCCAACTCTTCATGTACGTCCTCTAAATCCATCAGGATTTCTTTTTATTGGGAGGGGGCATTTATAGACCATCCCTACTATCTAAGCCTATAGTTTCAGGTTCCGAATTTATTGCAATTCCAATGTATGAAGTACTTGGACTTTATTTCCCTCTCCTGACATTTAAGCCGTTATAGAATTGTGATGCTACCTCCAACAACGATTAAGCCATGTTTATTTTGTATAATATTGTGTACAATTTCGTCATGGAATTGTATACAAGTATAAATCACGTTATAGCTAATGATAGGGTAAAATGGAGGAAACATTGAAGTGATCGGGAGCGCCCGGAGGGTCAAATCTGACTGACATGAGCGCTATACAAGAACCCACTATTATTATTATTAGTATTATTATTATCGGCATGTACATATCCATGATGTCAGTATACTCAGTATACGATTTGAAAATGATGGGCCGAAATTAACACTTGTTTCATTGCATTCTCTTTCACTTATCTCTTCAATCCACTCTCTTCCTCCCCTTACACTCACCATCCCTTCTCTCACTCTTTCTTTATTTATGTTCCTAATTATTTCTTATATGTACTCTTCAACAATTCCCCCTTCATCTCAAACAATGTGTTTGTGTTTTTTAATTTACCACCCCCCCCCACTCTGTGGTCTCTCTCTCTCTGTGTGTCTCTTTCTTTATTTCTTTCTTTCTATTCCCCCTCCCTCTATCTCTCTCTCTTTCTCTCTCTCTCTCACACGCCCTCACACACTCTCTTCCTATCGTGTAGAGATGAAATGGAAGGTGGTAGTAAGACGTTAATCTGGAGACTGAGTGGTCAACAGAGCTCTTCCGGTTGGTTGCAAGCTACCGTACCTTACAGCAGAGCTGCTACGGTATGAACGTGTTAGACGTGTCTGACCTTTCCTAGGAAGTTACTTGAATGATGTTATTCATCCAGTAACGTGAAAACTAATAGCCCTTTTATAAATGAATTACTGAAAGTACTTTATATATGATATTATTAAGGCAATGATTCGTCAGTTTCTACAAAATAAATAAAAACATAATTGCTGGCAATAGATTTTGACCATTCTTTTAAGCCCTCATCTCATCTGAAAATTCTCCTTAAATGTTTTAGAAGTGATGCAATGTGATTTATTTGTATTTTTGTCAGTACGTTGTCAAAGATGATAGTCATAACAATTACATTATCTCAAGATTCAAGTGTAAAGTTTACATCTTAGCCCTTTGAAAAAGCCCACTTGTACATTTGATAAGATGCAGATGATAAAAGAATAAAAAAAGATGTGAAGATAATGACAGCATTTGATACAGATTTGGATATTTAGATCAGCAAAGTGCTTATCCTCCGCGTGTCATGAACCTCCCTAGGCTGATCTTCTTTATACTGCCCTCTACGATACAACCCTTTCTACTCTGTCGCTCAGTATTCATATCAAACACATTTCCTCCCTCCTATTCTCGTTTTGATCCACAGTTTGAGTTCCAAGGTATAGTTGGTAATGGGAACCGAAGTGATATTGGATTAGATGATCTGAACCCTGTATCAGGAACATGTGATGGTAAGAATGCCCTGTTCATACATGAAGCGACAAAGAAACTAAAAACAATACAGCGGCAAAATAAAATGACTATTAAAGCATTGTGTAATTAGTTTTTTTAATCAATTTTAAAGTAGATTTTGAGTGGTTTTTAGAGTAATGTGTGAATAAACCTTTATGAACCTCGGGCTGGGCACATTGTTTGGTGAGTGATGGTTAATGGTTTAGGTTCTGGTGTTTAAAATAAACTGTGATATATTATTCAAATTCATGAATACTTCTAAATCAAAAGGCTCTTCTTAAAAGCTTGCCGAGGCTTGCCCAACACAGTAACACGTAACGTATTGAGACTAAATACCAAGTATTGTAAATCATTTATAAATAACAAGTCCATGGAATAACGCTCGTCACTAGGTCCCAAAGAAAGAAGCATCCATATATGTGAATATACATGTATTACAAAACGTTTAACGGAACAAAACTGTTTGAATAATGTCCATGGTCCTTGTTCAGTGAGAGTCTGTAACTCTTACTATCACTCAATTCTGCCTGTACACCCATACAAACCTCGTGTCGACCAGCTCCAAATTAGGAAAAAGATTAATAGACCTGACTAATCATTCTGATATTACTTTGCAGTTACTCCACCTGCGGCAAGGGTTGAACTCCCCAGCACATCACCCAAAGTACCCCGTTCAACTATGACGTCAGCAACAGGCTCTGGGACTGGAACTCCCAAGGCAACAGAGGGCTCACCTCGTCCAACGCTCACCACATCGGGGAAGACAGAGACAACTGTGACCTTTGGTTAGTAAATAAATGTACCAGGCACTGAGAGGTTCTAGTTGAAATTATGGATCGAGGTGGCAGGAATAGCACTTTTTTTCTGAGGGCGTAGCCCCGAAGAAAAAGTGCTATTTATGTCGCCGAGGATTCCATAATTTCATAAGTGGCTTGAAATAGTGCATGATATATTTGTTTTATATTTTTCAAACCAACCTTCATACAAAATAATAACAATAGCAATAACGTATACTGGCACTGAAATAGTGTAGAGTGCGGTGAGAGCAGCGCAGACGACCGTACCGCGACCGCGACCGGGCCAACACCGATATCACATTGATCTTGATCGATCGCATATCTATGACGTCATCTATGGTATAGTGCCATGGTATAGTGCACTATACCATGGATGACGTCCCGGTATAGCACATTTTTCTTATCGGTAACATCATAGCAATGTTATGTTTGGTAAAATGATGCTATGTCGACCAATCACTAAACAGGATTTCATTAATCAAAACTATAATAATTTCTGTTGCCAGCAAAGGTTGAATTTAGCCGATTCTAACATCAGTGTTGGGTTAGGATTCGAACCCTGAACCCATTGGTTGAGAGTGAAGTGAATTACACTATAATGAATCTGTATGTAACATCAATCTATAACATTGGCGTTGTCCAATGCCATACCTTATATATCTTCTAAATAATGAATAATTGGAATGCATTTTTGATCAGCAACTGGCTCTGGGACTGGAACTCCCAAGGCAACAGAGGGCGCACCTCGGCCAACAATTACCACATCGGGCCAGACAGAGCAGCCCAAGACAGAGACAACTGTGACCAATGGTTAGTAACTATTATGTTGCAAGCAGAGGTTGAATTTGTATAGAATGTATATATTTACAATGTTTGATTAATATTTTTATCATTATTTAATGTTTTAAAACGCATCCAACTATGATTTAGTTTTAACGTAGGAAACTATTTGTTTTACAACCCACTCTGGAATATGTTTATCTTTGTACAGAGCTATCACTATATAATTATGTACTTACAGTTAATGAAATAGCAACATATAATATTGCTGACTAAGGACACAAGTGTAATGATTTCAGTGTTAGTTTTTTGAATTATTTATATATTATTTATTGTATTTTTTTCAATCAATTTTTATTATTAGTATTGTGAAATTTAATATAATTTTAAAATGTAAATAATATAAAGTGATTGATTTTAAATAGCTACACATGAGTAATATTAGGTATTACCAATGCTGTTTGATTGTAACAAATGAAATATGATGTTATGTAATAGAGCTAGCTCATGAATATGTATACATGCACAATTCAGCATTTTGGCTGCGAGGCATTGGTTTTTAATAAAAAAAACATTATTGAATTGAATTGAATGAAATGGATTGACATAAACATTGACATTGACATTGACATTGTAAGATGACTCAAGGTCGATCCTTCCTTTCATTCCATTGTCAAATCCTTATTCAAATCAGTTCCTAAATCATCTTCTTAAGTCATCTTCTAAAATGTTTGTTCAAATGCATCTCAGATATACAAAACGCAACTATCAAGCATTTTAATCCAACTTTTAATCAGAATTTATTTTAATTAGTGATGTTAATAATTTACGAGTAGACTATGCCTACCCATTGTTATCAGTACAACTATAAATGTATTGTTATCTTTTAAATCTCTTGCGTTTAGATCATACTTATTATAATTGTGATACTGTTCCTTGTTGTTTTTGTTTTTGTTGTTGTTGGTTTAGTTTACATTCTTATTCTATTTCATATCCCCTTATATTTCAGGGATGCGAACAGAAGGCCAAAAGGGTGTCGGTATGTACATTTGTATATTGTACACAATATGTGTCTAGTTTTTAGTTTACATCATACAGTATAAATACAACTTACAGGGGGCCAAAAGGGGACTGGTATGTATGTTGATCACAATATGCGTCTACTTTTTAATTTTTTAATTAAGCGAGTACATCTGTACGCTATCATCCCCTTTTTATTCTTTGTGTGGGGAAAGAAAAAACATACATACACTGGTTACGTCATAAATCCCCTTTTTTGTTTGTTACAGAGCCTCTAGCAATAGCCCTTGGGGTGACTGGCGGGATCGTAGCCGTCATCTTACTGGTGATCGTTGCTTGGTTCATTACTAAAAGACGCTCAAGGTTAGTGATATTAATCTCTTTTTTTTTAAATATCAACTAAAGACATTTTTTTTTTCTCGGCCCGGTAAATTTTGAAAGCATTTTACAGCTGCAGAATTAGTTCACTAGTCTGATAACTAGAAATTATACAAATGATGATGACCAGCAACTTTGAAATTTGATTGTTCATAATCACGTTAGTGTAATGAAATTACATGTGCCATAAATATACAGGTTGCATAATTCTAGATAAAGAAGAAAGGTTTCAGAATGCTATACTATTTGAATATATGGGTATCACAAACTGGCCATGTACAGCCAGCTACGAGAAATACCGAAATGGTTCGTAATGACAAGATTTTGTAACTAATCTGCGAATATACTGGTTTTAATAGGCCATTTTTGTAATGTAACCAATTTTTGATAAGTGCCTCGCTACAAATTATTTCATTCAGCTGTTAAGGAATGATTGTTTCCCAGTAGGGCATGCCATAATGTTTGTCGTACCTAGCAAAAATAATATATAAGCAATTCGTATTGTGACAATTTTTCTTTAAAGGTGAACAACATAATTTGTAACGAGGCATTCTCTCTCTCTCTCTCTAAGTGCCATATCGATTGGCTTTGGCGATAATGCAGTTCCACAATCCTCGGTGCCTAGCATTCTCTATTAGCACCACTCCAAGTTCTTTCACTCCTCTCTCTTCCAACAAAGATTAATGCGTTAAAGTTGGTTACATTACGAAATGGCCCAACTACAAGAAGAGTTAAGTTTATACTTCAACAAGTGTTTCTTTCTTTGTTGTGTAGTTATAAGCTGGAGATAGAAGCCCTTCATACTAACATGGAAAACCCCACCTATGATCCTGACGGGCTCGGGGGAGATGTAAGTAATAATATAAACATTCAGAATGAATTATATTATCAGTAGTATTAAAATAAAACGACAACAGCAACAGCAAAAACAACAATAATAACAACAACAATTACAACAAATTGATGATAATAATTATTTGAATTATTTTACTGGGACTACGACTACGACTACTGCTACTACTGCTACTACTACTACTACTATTACTTCTGTTACTACTACTGCTACTACTACTACAACCACAACCACTACCATTACTACTACTGCTACTACTACTAATGATAATAATGATGATTGTGTGCAATTAAAAAAAAAAAACTACTTCCCTTGTCCTGTCTGCTATTAAAAATGAAGTCATATTTGTTTCTTACTTTTCCATAAAATGTTGCCAAACGATCTTTGATGTTTTCATTTGTTTAGATTGTGTTGAGAGACATGGAGAAAAGTCCGGTAGAAATAGAACCACGTTACCAGTCCTTTGTAAGTCTCGTTTTGTTCTTGCTCAAGAATTATTGAAAACTATTTTCGAAAAAAATGAAGTCAAGGGCAACATAAATACCCCGGTTTACATGGGTGGTATTCTCGAAAGCGTGTAATCCTTCGACTAGTATGGAATGTCACGTGTCCATATGAACATGTTTTTTTAATAACCGGGGGATTAAACCATGGACTAAAGTTAGGCCTCTTTCGAGAATACCACCCATGTACACCGGGGGATTAAATCATGGACTAAAGTAATTCCTCTTTCGAGAATACCACCCATGTACACCGGGGGATTAAACCATGGACTAAAGTTAGTCCTCTTTCTAGCATACCACTCATGTAAACCGGGGTATTAAACCATGGACTAAAGTTAGTCCTCTTTCGAGCATATCACCCATGTACACCGGGGTATTAAACCATGGACTAAAGTTAGTCCATAAATAAACAGTATACTTCATTTATATTTTAAGTCATTGACATACGCGCCTTCTTATGTTCTTTTAAAGTTATTAAAAAAAGTACTTCTGCATTCATTTTCTCATATTTAAAACAGAGTTGATATGAATCGAAACACTCAGTAGAGTGTCGTATTATATGAGGTATAGTATTGCACAAGAGCCCGCCTGTATATTCCATGGGTGGATTAAAGCCAGTATTCATATTCATTTTATACTCCACAATTTATCGGCCATCTGTTTTTTGTTAATGTTCTTATTACAGGCTCCCGTGGTACATACGGATGATGGTTTTGAGAACCCTACCTACACAAGTATGACGTCACCAGATGACACCGACATATAAATGACGTTATTATGAACATGGTCCACCAGAGATCATATGATTCTCTTCTTCTGTATTAATGTGACGTTATATCCTCACCTCTTACATGACGTCACTAGATGACACCGACATATAAATGACGTTATTATGAACATGGTACACCAGAGATCATATGATTCTCTTCTTCTGTAACAATGTGACGTCATATCCTCACCTCTTACATGACGTCACTAGATGACACCGACATATAAATGACGTCATTATAAACATTGTCCACTAGGGATCATATGATTTTCATCTTCTGTCACAATGTGACGTCATATCCTCACCTCTTACATGACGTCACTAGATGACACCGACATATAAATTACGTCATTATAAACATGGTCCACTAGGGATCATATGATTTTCTTCTTCTGTAACAATGTGACATCATATCCTTGCCTCTTACATGACCTCACTCGATGACACCAACATAAACATGACGTCATTATAAACATAGTCCACCAGGGATCATATGATTTTCTTCTTCTGTAACAATGTGACGTCAAATCCACACCTCTTACATGACGACACTAGATGACACCGACATATAAATGACGTCATTATAAACATTGTCCACTAGGGATCATATGATTTTCATCTTCTGTCACAATGTGACGTCATATCCTCACCTCTTACATGACGTCACTAGATGACACCGACATATAAATTACGTCATTATAAACATGGTCCACTAGGGATCATATGATTTTCTTCTTCTGTAACAATGTGACGTCATATCCTTGCCTCTTACTTGACCTCACTCGATGACACCAACATAAACATGACGTCATTATAAACATAGTCCACCAGGGATCATATGATTTTCTTCTTCTGTAACAATGTGACGTCATATCATTACCTCTTACATGTCTCATGAGAACAGGACATCCTTAAAAGTATAAAATGAAAATAAATCCCGATCGAGGGAAATTAATATATGGAGGACCAACTTTAGGCAATTCCCATGCCAGACTTGGGTATTAAATGTGTAAAGCACAATCAATCGCCTTGTCACTATACAACTGAGCAAAAATCAACAAAATTGGGTATAATTGCCTCAAAGTTAGTCGGACAACGAATTACCCTCATTAAGAACATTTTTTTTAAACGCATAACTTGTGCTTTTTATTTATATCGCATAGGGTATCTTGTTTCGAAACTTAGAAAGACATTCCACCAAATAAACCTCAGTGGAGCTAAAGAAGCGATGCAGATAAAATGTTTTGTTTGAAGACATGCCTGCAGTGCTGAGGCTCGAACCTACGATCTTTATTTCTCCACACAGGTGTTATAAACGACACTTCCTCTAGGTTTATACACGTGTGTTTACATGCTTTTATTCGACTAGGTTAATTTCAGTTTATAAATCATTTAACAATAATGTTTTCAAACTTATACTGAACCAATGCTAACTAACGTAATGATAGTATAGTATTAATGACTGCTTTGAGAGAAATAGTTGTTTTTATAAGCTCAAGGGAAGGTTAGAATTGTGCTATTACCCGAGGCGTGCCGAGGGGAATAGCCCAATTCTAACCTTCCCGAGAGCGTATAAAAACAACTATTTCTCGAATATTAAAGCAGTCATTAATACTTTTATATGCCGAAAAAAATAGACTAAAAAATAAAAAATAAAAAATACTTTTTTTTTGTCGAAGGTGAGAGTCGAACTCTTGCGTACAATGAGTGATGCATCTTAAACCAACGCCTTACACCACTCGGCCATCGCGCGCTGTTAAATGTTCGGCAGTTTTGTACAATATATACATTAACAGATTAAAATGGATTGAAACCGGCTTCGGCGTGATGAATGCTTCGCAAAAGCACCCTTCTTTTACTTTTGCAATGCATATTGGCACGAACTTAGATCAAGATCTATCGGCAGATGTTGTTTTTTTTGTTTTTGGAAGTTTATTTTCGTCTTCATGTCAACAATGCAAGATAAAATTGTCGGTAAGATCGATCGAGATTCAATTGTATTGAAATTACCGACCAATTATTCGCACACATACGGTATCCTCGATCGCTCAAACCATTTTTTAACATGTAAACCTATGGGGTAACCATGGAGACTGAACTATTTTTTTAATAACCATGGTTATTAAAAATATTAAATGTTTTATGCATGGTTACCGGGAATTTTACAGGAACAGTTGAAGTTTATGAATGCAATTTCGACCAATCAGATGGCTGGATTACTTAAGTGAGGTATATAATTATTCATAACACACGGAAGCTTTGTTTTATAACATAACAGATATTGTACATTGCAAATAGTGCCAAAATCGATAAGTTTATATTGATTAATCTTTGACTAGGCCTTAAATCTACGTTTTCTAATAAAAAGCCTTAATTCAGAGTCAGAAAAAGTTTGATGTACCCGCTATATAAGTACTTTTTTCAAATAAAGTTATATTTTTTAAATGAATTTTGTGTTGTTTTCCCACTCTTGAATATTGGCTGTTATACATCAATTTTCTTCAGCTTTAATAATCAAATGCCGTTTACATTTGCATTGCTGTCCACTTTTCTACTTCATTATGTATGCTTATGTCACTTTTTGTAGGGTGAGGGGGGGGGGGGGGTAATATACTTGAATTGAAGGGAAAGTAAACCAAATTGATTGGAAATATATATAATCTTTATTATAATAAAATGAATATGAACATGGTTTTTTGGTTTATTGTGTTTTTATTGTTACATTACATTCATCATGTTCATGTTAGTGGTTGTCCGTAGCAACATGCTCGCAAAATACAACTTAATCTAAGTTGTAAATGGTGGCAGGCAGATGGCAGCATGTACATGAGCGTATATAAGTTTGCATTGTGTCATTGCATTATGTTTGACACGAGAAAGCCGGAGTGTAAGAGTGAGAACAAGAGAAAGAGAGAGTGTGTGAGAGAGAGATAGAAAGAGAGAGAGAGAGAGAGTACGTACAGTAATTCTGTTTGGAGCCAGAAGGGCGTTAACTCATATACTTCAACACAGAGTTAACGCACTTCTGGCTCTCAACAGACTATAATGATAACTCAGATTTATATAACTCTTAAGCCTAACGGGAAGGATGATGCGACTCAGAAACTCAGCAATTGCCTTGAAGACATTAGGTTCTGGTCTTCTAACAATAGTCTTTGCCTGAATGAACGGAAATCTGAAATGATCCACATTACTTCCAAATTCAGAAACACCGATTCCTTCCCCGACTTGGTTACCGGAGATGGTTCACTGAAGGGTAGTGAATACGTTCGAGACCTTGGTATTTTAATCGACAAAAATCTCACATTTCAGCAGCATATTAAAAACGTATGTAAATCGGCATCTTTTGGCATCTTTAAAATTGGGAAAATTAGGAAACTACTTGACCGGCCCACAACTGCAAAATTAACCCATGCATTTATATCCTCCCACCTTGATTATTGTAATTCAATTTTTTCTGGCCTTCCGCATTCGTACCTACTTCCACTTCAAAGAATTCAGAATACTGCTGCAAGGCTTGTTACTCTCTCGAGAAAGTTTGAGCACATAACCCCAATATTGCGTTCTCTTCATTGGCTTCCCATACACCATCGTACAACATTTAAAGTTCTTCTTCTTACATACAAAATTCTCCATGGCCAAGCCCCTAAATATCTTTCAGATTTGATTTCCTTACGTTCTTCTAGTTCTTTAAGACCTCTTAGATCATCATCAACCTTGCAGCTAACCCTTGGACCTCGTACCGTTACAAAATATGGCGATCGAGCTTTCTCAGTAAATGCCCCTATCCTTTGGAATAAATTACCAGCACACTAACTTTCATAATATTCATTCTCTTGACCAATTCAAGTCCTTGCTGAAAACGCACCTTTTTAATTCATGAGTTATATTTTGCAGTTGTGAGTCGGTCAAAGGAGGTGCACACCCTCTTATTTCTTGTTTGTTCGATCTTATGTTTGATCCTATGTTTGGCCTCATGTATGTTTGACCTCACTCGTATTTGTATTATTATATATGTATCATTTATTGAATAAAGAACAGATGTATAAGTTTTGGTAAATATTTTTTTTAGTCAGACTATAGTGCGCTTAGAGACACCAGTATTAAACGCCTAATAAATATTATGTATTATTATTATTATTATTATAACTAAGAGAGGGTATAATGAAAGATAAGGTGGTTTTAAGAGACAGTAATAATGAGTTTCATTTACATTTAAAAGCACCAAGTATTACAAAATAACTCTTCACAAAGCAAAACAAAGCGGTATACATTGACGTGTATATGAAAATTATGTTACCTTTTTCTTCTCTTTCTTATTCCAATCTTTTATTAATTTGTTATGACTACGTAGACTTTGTCAGGCAATAATCCCTTACTCTCTCTCTCTCTCTCTCTATATATATATATATCCCCCTCTCTCACTCTCACTTTTTCTCTCCAACCTCCCTCTCTCAATCTCTCTCTCTCTTTGGTTTTCATATACCTTTTTAATAGTTCTCTGGATCTTTTGTAGACTCTGTTCACCCCTAGATCATCTGAAGTGACTTCTTCCGGATGAGGAAAGAAAGATCATGAGAGATTAAAATAACAGGAAATAACACCGACCTGGTATTCGGCATATGCCTACATTGTGAAAATATGGGGAAATTCACTAACCATGATCTCGCAAACAAAGTGTACTATCTTTGCTGCAGGCCTACTTGTACTAGGCATATATCCTGTAAGTCGCTGTAAGTAACAGTGTCTGCACAGTGAGACTAGGCTGAGGGCATACTGCAAGGGCTCTTCTTAGCTGATTTAGACGATGCGCATGCGTTACGATCGATCTGAACTAAAAGTGTAGAACAAAGGTCAGAGTTAGGGAGGGGAGAAATAAACTTGGAATAAAATGGAAAATACATTAACAAATTTCAGTTCAGTATATGAAGGCAAAAATAATGACCCCATTACACCGTCTATCTTAATCTATTTTGGACCTCTTGTTTTGTGTATATTTTTTTTTTTCGTTTATCAATGGTTATTATTCAAATTGCAGAGATCATTTAGCCCACTTAACAAGTAATATTTTCATATTTTTAGTGTTCGATTAATTAATCATTCTCGCCATCGTCTTCAATGATCTTTCATATTGTGCCCCTCTTCAATTAAATTTCAATGTTGCCTTGTTCTTTTCATTTTTACATTCGACGCCACTGATTTTGTTTACATTTGCCTCGCCCCTCCCCACCAGACATTAACATTTTCAATCCAGGACGCCCTTCCAATTCTAAATTTTCCATAGGCCCTATAACCCTCCCTCCTTTGTTTTTGTTTGGTAATAGACTTGAATTGAAGGAAAAGTACAACAATGATTATAAATAAATATACTCTTCATATACTTAAATGAAGATACACGTGGTTTTTGTTAGTTCTGTTTTTCTTGTTTTAAGAAAGTGGTGTGAATTTCATGTTACATTACATTCATCATGTACATGTTATTGGTTGTCCGTAGCAACAGCTCGCAAAATACAACTTAAATCTAAGTTGTAAATGGTGGCAGGCAGATGGCAGCCTTTACATGAGCGTATATGAGTGTCCATTATATTGTATATTGTGTTCATATGTTTGACACGAGTAAGAGAGTGTGTGTGTGATATCCCTTTCAAACTGGCCTGATTTTCATCGGAAGCATCCGGACGCATCCGATGAAACGGCCAGTATGAATGCTACAGAGGAGAAAAAGCCGATTAAATAGCCGATGAAAAGAAGGGAAATAGGTTATTAAATTCTCCTGCTCAAGAGCATAAGAAATTTTTCATTCTATCGGTGTGACACCGATGAAACAGCTCACCCCTTTCTAACTGGCCTGATTTTCTCGGTCGCGCGTTCACCCCGGGTATCTAGACTAATATCAGCTAGAGTCACGAGGCCTTGTCATAAGGCTAACTCTCAACATAATAATGATAAATAAGAGAGGGTATAATGAAAGATAAGGTGGTTTTAAGAGACAGAAAATGATCAGTTTCATTTGCATTTAAAAGCACCACGTATTACAAAATAACTCTTCACAAAGCAAAAATACAGCAGTATATACATTGACATATTACTATGAAAATTATGTTACCTCTACCATTTCTTCTCAGAATACAAAGACAAGATGTACCAGGTAACAGACAAAAATGGATGAATGAAATGTTAATAAGTGCGTCTTTAAAAGCAATCTTAAACTTAACACAGGAGTCAATGTTTTTTAGATGTTCCGGGAGATTGTTCCATAACGTTGAGGCAGTGTCAGGCAATAATTCCTTACTCTCTCTCTCTCTCTCTGATCCTCTCTCTATATCCCCCTCTCTCACTCTCACTTTCTCTCTTTTTCTCTCCACCCTCCCTCTCTCAATCTCTCTCTCTCAATCTCTCTCTCTCTCTTTGGTTTTCATATACCTTTTTAATAGTTCTCTGGAACATGTGCAGTCTCTGTTAACCTCTATATCATCTGAGGTGACCTCTTCCGGATGAAGAAAGAAAGATCATGAAGGTTCAAGATAACAGGAAATAACACACATCTCGTATTCGGCCTAGGCCTACATTGTGAACATATGGGGAAATTCACTAACCATGATCTTGCAAACAAAGTATCCTAATGTTATGCTTACAGTTTTCCAAATTGTTTCAACTGGTATCAACTGGTACCAGTTAAGCCCAGTTGGAAACAGTAGATACCAGTTTTAAATACTTACTGGTTTCAACTGGTATCAATTGGAATTTCGACCTGGGAAGTAGGCCTGCAGCAAAATGGAATATTTTGTAGCAAAGCAGATGTACAACATGTTCCGACATCCAGGTGCGTGTTGAAAGTATGCTTAATATCCTCTTTCAAGAAATATACAAGAAATTAGTATTTAAGACTACTGTAACAGTAAAGAATCTATCCCCCAAACCGCAAGAAATATAATACCTTTCACAACGGATGCTAGAGATATTAACTTTGGCGTTATTCTGTAAATTATCATATCAGGAAATAGAAGCTGTACGTGCATTTCTCAATTCTTATGTTTATATAACACATTTACTTTCACTGAAGTTTAATGACTATTCGAAACAAGTCATCGGAGGATATATTAACCAATGCATTTCCCGACAGGCCGGGTTCGTGTTGAAAGCAAACTTGAGTTCCTCTTTCATGAAATATACCAAATTATCAGATATTAGTATTTAAAGATAAAGTAGAGTTCTGGTCATGCGATTTAATTGTGAAAGAGACGGTGTGGAATCAATAAGAAAAGGTCGATCATCTAGCAAATAAGTATTGTTGTGTACTGCAAGGTTCTGAAATCAGCAAAATGATACGAAATTTGGCCCAGTCTTGGTAAAGTTGCAATCACTGTACACAAAAAGATGTATATGGGACTACATGAACATGTGACATAAAAATCCGTCCCGATTGTTATGATGTTACATGTCATTGTTAAAATATTAAGACATAATATTATGTTATCATGGTTATTTAGGGACATATCAAATTATTCAAAAATATATTCATATGGACACTCCATACTTAGTCGGGGTATTAAACCATGGACTCAAGTTAGTCCTCTTTCGTGAAAACCACCCATGTATACCGGGGTATTAAACCATGGACTAAAGTTAGTCCTCTTTCGTGAATACCACCCATGTACACCGGGGTATTAAACCATAGACTAAAGTTAGTCCTCTTTCGAGAATACCACCAATATAAATAATGTTCAGGTTACGTAATACGTCATTCTCATGTTCACGCATTCCAATAGTGACGCACCAGCTATTGAAAACAGGTTGATTTTCACGAAAGTTTTTGCGATCGTGTTATAAGTTGAAGGATAGTGTTGCTTTGGGGACGCCACGCCCCATTCTCCTCTATTACAGAATAAGAATGATTTTGACAGGATGACAAATACCTGATAATAGTAAATATACTTGATGACCCCTGACCTATCCATCTCTAAAGATATTTAAGGCCTCCTTCATGTATTGTAATTCCTCACCAACTTGAATAAACAGTTACTTCATTTGTAGTTTAAATCATTGACATACGCGCCTTCTTATGTTTGCTTAAAGATATTGAAAATTGTACGTCTGCATACATGTTCTCATATGTAAAACAAAGTTGATATGAATCGAAACACTCAGTAGAGTGTCATATTGTATGAGGTATAGTGTCCGCCTGTTTATTCCATGGGTTGATAAAAGCCAGTAAATTGAAAATTCATTTTGACCTCTCTATAATAAATATTGAGAGACAGAGTATACACACGATGAGTAAGCGTTCTTTGAGCCTATAGGTCCGTGTAAGAGTGATAAATGACATAGTTGTATGCTGTTACATCACATTATATTCATTTTATGATCCACAATTTATAGGCTATTTGTTTTTCTCTTTTGTATTTGTTTTTACAGGCTCCCGTAGTCCATTTGAGAACCCTACCTACGCAAGTATGACGTCACCAGATGACACCGACATTTAAATGACGTCATTATAAACATGGTCCACTAGGGATCATGTGATTTTCTTCCTTTGTAATAATGTGACGTCATACCCTTACGTCTTACATGACGTCACTAGATGACACCGACATATACATGACGTCATTATAAACATGGTCCACAGGGGATCATATCGTTGCTGTTTTCACGAAGTGACGGTAGTGAAAAAGAATTGCATTCACTTTGCGGTTACGATTTTCCTCACTACTGTCACTTCGTGAAAACAAGGACGATATGATTCTATTTTTCTGTAATAATGTGACGTCATATCCTTACCTCTCACATGACGTCACTAGATGACACCGACATTTAAATGACCTCATTATAAACATGGTCCACATGGATCATATGATTTTCATCTTCTGTAACACTGTGACGTCATATCCTCACCTCTTACATGACGTCACTCGATGACACCGACATTTAAATGACGTCATTATAAACATGGTCCACAGGGGATCATATGATTCTCTTTTTCTGTAACAATGTGACGTCATATCCTTACCTATTACATGTATCCTGAGAACAGGACTTCCTTAAAAGTATCAAATGAAAATAAAGCCCAATCGAGGGAAATTAATAAATGGAGGACCAACTTAGGCAATTCACATGGCAGACTTGGGTAATATGTAAAGCAAAATCAATCGCCTTTTCACTATACAACTGAGCAAAAATATTAGCAAAATTTGGTATAATTGCCTCAAATCGGTCGGACCACCAATTACACTCAATAAGAACATTTTTTTTAAACGCATAACTTGTGGTTTTTATTTATATTGTATAGGGGTCTCTTGTTTCGAATCTTAGAAAGACATTCCACCAAATAAACCTCAGTGGAGCTAAAGAAGCGATGCAGATAAAATGTCTTGTTTGAAGACATACCTGCAGTGCTGAGGCTCGAACCTACGATCTTTGTTTCTCCACACATGTGTTATAAACGACACTTCCTCTAGGTTTATACACGTGCGTTACATGCTTTTATTCGACTAGGTTAATTTCAGTTTACAAATCATTTTACAATAATGTTTTCAAACTTATACTGAACCAATGCTAATTAACGTAATGATAGTTATACATAACACACGGAAGCTTTGTTTTATAACATAACATATAGTATACATTGCAAATAGTGCAAAAATTGATTAGTTGCAAATTAAAAAAAAATATTGATTAATCTTTGACTAGGCCTTAAATCTACGTTTTTCAATAAAAAGCCTATATTCAGAGTCAGTGTAAGTTTGATGGACCCGCCAAATAAGTATATTTTTAATAAAGTGATATAATTGTTCTTTATGTTAGAAATGTATTTTGTGTTGTTTTCCCGCTCTTTAATACTGGCTGTTATACATCAATTTTCTTCAGCTTTTAATAATCAAATGCCGTTTACATTTACATTGCTGTCCACTTTTATACTTCATCTAGTACGCTTGTCTTTGTTGTTGTTGTTGTTTTTTTTTTATTGGGGGTGGGGGGGGGGGGTTATATACTTGAAGTGAAGGGAATGTAAACGAAATTGATTGGATATATATATACTCTTTATATACTAAAATGAATATGAACATGATTTTGGTTTATTGTGTTTTTGTTGTTACATTACGTTCATAATGTACACGTTATTGGTTGTCCGCATCAACAGCTCGCAAAATACAACTTAAATCTAAGTTGTAAAATGGTGGCAGGCAGATGGCAGCCTTTACATGAGCGTATATAAGTGTGCATGGTTGTGTTCATTATTAAGTTTGACACGAGAAAGCCGCCATGCAGTGTTGAGAGAGAGAAAGAGAGAGAGAGAGAGAGAGCGAGTGTGTGAGAGAGGGGAGAGAGAGAGAAAGAGAGAAAGAGAGAGTGTGGGAGAGACACAGATGAGAGAAGAGAGAGTTGTGCGAGAGAGAAAGGGAAAGAGAGAAAGAGAGTGTGGGAGAGAGGGAGAGAGAGAGAGAGAGAGAGAGAAAGAGAGAGTGTGTGTGTGAGAGAGAGAGAAAAACAAAAAAGGTAAATAACTAGAGAAAGAGAGAGTGTGAGAGAGACATAGAGAAAGAGTCCGTACGGTAATTCCATTTGGAAACCAGAAGGACGTTAACTCATATACTTCAACACAGAGTTAACACACTTCTGGCTCTCAACAGACTATAATGA